>RJVU01069130.1:2998334-3201054 GCA_003731715.1 Anabarilius grahami
CCAAATGAAAATGTTTTTTTAATGATTTAAATTTTAGTTATAATCACCCTATTATAACTGTGTATCTGTGTATTTATAACCGTGACCAGCATATGAGCATACTAAACTGTGACAAATATAGTGCTGGTGAAATTCTATTCTATTCTATTCTATTCTATTCTTACTCTTTGTATTCATGTTGGTGTAAAACTATAATTATTTTCAATATAAGTTTATGAATAAATTTATAATAAATTGAATGACTAAAAAGTCATGTGGTGTAACCATCAAGTAAAAACGTTGCCTTGTTATAAATAGGTTGATTTTTTAAAATATATATTAATATATATATATAGTCTTACTGACCTCAGTACAGGGGTTGTCTATGATATAATTTCTTGTTTTATGTTTTTTCTGCATGTTGACTTTGGTCGCACCACATGACATTGCTTTGACGGACAAAAACATTTCAAATAATAAGCAGTGAAACATTTTTGTTAAAAAGGTTATCTTTTCAAAAAAAAATTTATAACACATTATGCCAAACTTTTTTTCCGGGAAATAAAAACATGCTTTTTGAATACCTTAAAGGTAATGTTTTTCATAAACACTTTTTGTTACACTGTTTGAAACTCTCTTCACATCCTGATAGCAATTAATAATAATAATAGAAGTGGTCTAAATATTAAAAAATTTACTTAACATATATCTTCTGTAGAGGTTTCAGGACCAAAAAAATGTTTGTCCAATCATTGAATTTGCTCCGAATGCAATGACTGGACGTTGCATTAGTTTCTATGTCAACACTGTCAACACCGCAATGAATCTGCAGCAGTCAGTACGACTGTTGTTTACATTCATTAGAGCCCGACCACCGATGGTGTGAGGACTCTATTGTAGAGGTCTTCACGGGTCCAAAAATTCATACCCGAACCCGAAGAGACCCGTAAATGTGCTACACGGAACCGACCCGGGCCCGACTATTATTTTGAAAGTTGGACCCGGACCCGTGCAGAACAGAGAAATGCCATAAATGTACTACCCGGAACCAACGCGGACCCGTCTATTATTTGAAAGCTGGACCCGAACCCGGCCGGGAAGATACAGACTCGACTGGACCTGATCGGCACATAGGTCTATTCCACAGCAAATAGCTATTAATAAGTCAATAAACAAGTTGCGAAAATAAAACATTTTGTTTTACCTATAGTAGCCTTCTCCCTTGTACCTGACTGTGACGCACAATCCTCCTTGCCAAGAAAGTTCATCCATGTTATTCCTCTCTTGCCGATTGAAATGTTTAATCCACTCATTATTCCAGCTTTAAAAGTCCACTTGCTTATTTTGCTTATTTGCGATCATTTCTGTGCTTTCTGAGTCTGACCAAAACTTTAGATATAACAAGACGGTTCATTCATAATATTATAAAAATAAAGAAAGTGCGCTCGCATATGACTGCACATGCGCGTTTGCTGGAGCAACCTGAAACATAAGCTTTTAAATGCAATTTGAGCGTCATAGAAAACATTCATGTTCATCTCAGATTTTGTTAATGATTTGAAATATGTTATTTAAATGTGAGTGTGCAAGGCTGCAAGCAGTTTTTGAGATTTGAAGTTTGTTTGCATTACTGTTGCAATATATATTTAATTGACAGCTACATGGCTGAACAACTGTCTTTGCGCTGCTTGCTGGTGCATGTGCACACTTCTGTGGAGTGAGACTTGCGTCGAGGAGCATCCTGTCTCCTTTGGTTAGTGTCTCAAGACCTCTTGGCCAGGGCAGTGATGCAGATAAAATCCAGTTACATCATTGTCTGGTGTACAGGAAGGGCAGGGAGGGAACGAGATGCAGGTGACAGTCAAGTGTCCCATCATGCCAAGTTCTATTTCACCATCGCTTAAGAGAGAGAATTGTTGACATTGAAAAACTGAAATATCACATGGTCCTAAGTATTCAGACCCTTTGCTCAGTATTTAGTAGAAGCACCCTTTTGATCTAATACAGCCATGAGTCTTTTTGGGAAAGATGCAACAAGTTTTTCACACCTGGATTTGGGGATCCTCTGCCATTCCTCTTTGCAGATCCTCTCCAGTTCTGTCAGGTTGGATGGTAAACGTTGGTGGACAGCCATTTTTAGGTCTCTCCAGAGATGCTCAATTGGGTTTAAGTCAGGGCTCTGGCTGGGCCATTTAAGAACAGTCACGGAGTTGTTGTGAAGCCACTCCTTCGTTATTTTAGCTGTGTGCTTAGGGTCATTGTCTTGTTGGAAGGTAAACCTTCGGCCCAGTCTGAGGTCCTGAGCACTCTGGAGAAGGTTTTCGTTCAGGATATCCCTGTACTTGACCGCATTCATCTTTCCCTCGATTGCAACCAGTCGTCCTGTCCCTGCAGCTGAAAAACACCCCCACAGCATGATGCTGCCACCACCATGCTTCACTGTCGGGACTGTATTGGACAAGTCATGAGCAGTGCCTGATTTTCTCCACACATACCGCATAGAATTAAGGCCAAAAAGTTCTATCTTGGTCTCATCAGACCAGAGAATCTTATTTCTCACAATCTTGGAGTCCTTCAGGTGTTTTTTAGCAAACTCCATGCAGGCTTTCATGTGTCTTGCACTGAGGAGAGGCTTCCGTCGGGCCACTCTGCCATAAAGCCCCGACTGGTGGAGGGCTGCAGTGATGGTTGACTTTCTACAACTTTCTCCCATCTTCCGACTGCATCTCTGGAGCTCAGCCACAGTGATCTTCGGGTCCTTCTTTACCTCTCTCACCAAGGCTCTTCTCCCCCAAATAGCTCAGTTTGGCCAAACGGCCAGCTCTAGGAAGGGTTCTGGTCGTCCCAAACATCTTCCATTTAAGGATTATGGAGGCCACTGTGCTCTTAGGAACCTTAAGTGCAGCAGACATTTTTTTGTAACCTTGGCCAGATCTGTGCCTTGCCACAATTCTGTCTCTGAGCTCTTCAGGCAGTTCCTTTGACCTCATGATTCTCATTTGCTCTGACATGCACTGTGAGCTGTAAGGTCTTATATAGACAGGTGTGTGGCTTTCCTAATCAAGTCCAATCAGTATAATCAAACACAGCTGGACTCAAATGAAGGTGTAGAACCATCTCAAGGATGATCATACAACAAACCGTCCATACCGGCATGATGAATACGATCCTCAACCGGATGGAACGGGAATAAATAATTTGAATGTTGCGATCCTATCAGACTTATGATAGCAACCTGAATCGTAACAAAGCACTGTTCGCCAGAGGAGAACTGGCCCCCCGACTAAGCCTGGCTTCTCCCAAGGTTTTTTTCTCCTTTTTAACACCTATTTGCCACCTGTTTGCCACCTGATGTCACCTGTTGGAGTTTGGTTCCTTGCCGCTTTCGCCTTTGGCTTGCTTAGTTGGGGACACTTGACATTTGACTTGACATTCAATATTCAACAGTATTCTTGACATTTATTCAACAGTGCTTTTGATCTGCCTGCATTGACACTATTCTTTAAGAGCTGCTGTGCAGCCAAAATTATTTACCAGTTATCAATGTAAAGCTGCTTTGACACAATCTGCATTGTAAAAAGCGCTATATAAATAAAGGTGACTTGACTTGACTTGACTTGATCAGAAGAAATGGACAGCACCTGAGTTAAATATATGAGTGTCACAGCAAAGGGTCTGAATACTTATGTTAATAATGCTGAATAATAATGTTTATATTTCAGTTTTTCTTTTTTAATAAATCTGCAAAAATGTCAACAATTCTGTGTTTTTCTGTCAATATGGGGTGCTGTGTGTACATTAATGAGGAAATAAAATGAACTTAAATGATTTTAGCAAATGGCTGCAATATAACAAAGAGTGAAACATTTAAGGGGGTCTGAATACTTTCCGTACCCACTGTACATTGCTTTTTTTAAAGCTAAACTCTTGATTTATGTTCATTGAGCATTGGCTACTTATATCCTTGGTTATCCTTTTTTGTCTTACATCACAAAGACACTGTCCCAAAATTCTGTACTTAGGAAAATTGAAAATGGAAACTTAATGCATTTATGTCAAATTATTATGTTAAATTAAAAATCAGCTTTGTCTTAAAATTCCCTTAGCAGAAATAGACGTAAAAGAGACATACAATAAGAATATAGAGCTATAAAATGAATGTGGATAACATTTCTCAGATAATTTTTTCAGTTCGTATTGAGATTTCTGACAGATTTTGGTATCTTGACAAATCTGAGCACAGTTTGAGACACTGTTGAGAACTCTCTGAAACTGTAAAGGAGACACACATGTGATATCACTGAGGCTCCTTTAATCTCATTGCTGTTTGAGAAACAGCTGAGATATTGAAATTATGTCACTTGTCATTTTTCTTTCCGCATGCTAAATACATTTTCGTTCAGCCAAGATCAAGGAGATTGCAAACGTCAAAACCGATTCTCCCCTCGCTGTGACATGTCACAAAGCGGCTATAGTACATAGTTGATATGAGCGTCTTGGCTGCTGTCTCCAGTGGAATATTCAATTAAACTGACTGGCACTGGATCAATGTCCTCTTGATATACAGATTTGCTCGAGACATTGTTGTGTACTTCTGCTTCTGGCTTTCACTGGATTTCCCAAGGGCACTTTATGGAAAGTGATTAAGGGAAAACATGTTACATAATGTCAGGTGCACTAATGGATTTCCACAGAAAGGAACTTTGCAATTACATACATCAGTGTGTACGCCAGACTTTACAGTTGGACACGTTTTTTTGAACACACAATGATATCTTAGTGTGAAAGTCTAAAATCCTGTGATTTGGGTTGTTGACACAACTGATGATGTTAAAGTGCTTTGAAATAAAAAAAAATCAAAAGTGAAAAGATTTTAGAAGTATTAATTTATGCATGCTTACCCCCTTGTGAAAAAGAAGTGTGCTTAATTGTATTGAATGCAAACGTTTAGTGCACTTCAACTTTAAAAGTTTAGTTTTAAAAAACTGTACTTGCAGATGACATATTAAAAGGCCACTTAAGTGTGCTTAAAGAAAGTTTTAAGTTTTAAAAGTGCACTTTGTAATAATGTCAATTTAAAGTACTTTTTAAATCATCATGTTTTAATCTTCTTTTGTCATGCTTTAAAGAAGTTCACTTATTTTGATGTACACATGTAAAGAAGTTGATTGTAAGTCAAGCCACCTTTATTTATATAGCGCTTTTTACAATGCAATAGTCAATATGTAATATCTGTCATATACACATGTAAAGTACTGTTGTCAAGTAGTAGTTGCAGCAAGGATTGGTTTTGATTCAAGATTTAGATGCAGCAGTCAACTTTCACAATAAATCAAAATAACAAACACTCAGGATAACAGCAGAATATAAAACACAAGAACAAAACAACCACTAACCAAAGACACACTAATAGACGTAAGAACAGACCAGGAACTGAACTATATATTGTATATGCAGTCTAAATGAGTAAATTAACAAGGGGCAGGTGGACACAATTGGTTGCTATGGTAACTAACAGGCACACACTATAGGAAACTAGGACTAGGACTACATGACTAAGCCCGGGATAAACTGCTGTTTCACCGGTCTTGCGACCAAAGATAGCCTACGATAATTTTCTGACAGTGTCAGAAATTCAGCATGATCATCGCACAGTGTGTTTGCTGCTACGACCTACGTCTACTGACCAGCCAATAAAAATGTGACATGAAATTGTGTGATTCAACATAGTCAGCGCATGCTGATGACGTTTTATTCTTCTATAGAAACTTGCATCGCAGCCTACGAGTCAACAGGTGTCATCATCGTACAGTCTACATGCATGTCGTACCCAAGTTTAATAGATCCATGTCGCACAGCGTGATTTGAAATGATCTTATAGGATTGCTAAAATTGTGCAGTGTATCCTAGGCTTTAAACGTCGGCAGATCGCTGTGCTGTTCAGACTACATGACTTGCTGTGGAATCTTGAAGTCGTTGTAGTGTTCACTCTACGTTACACTATGTAAATGATCCGCAACAGGGGGTTACACACTACACGAGCTGACAACAATTCTGTCACCCAACGACTCTATTATGTCCCCAAACCACATTTTGTCACAAAAACACACAGGAAATGACACAAAACATTCCATCCATGAGTGTTGTAGTAAGTCATGCTCGGTTGAAAGTCAAAATTACAGTTTCAGTGCAGCTTCAAAGGGCTTTAAACGATACCAGATGAGGAATAAGGATCTTATTTAGCGAAACGATCGGTCGTTTTCAAAAAAAAAAAAAAAAAATTATATACGTTTTAACCATAGACGCTCGTCTTGAACTAGCTCTCTTCTTCTTCTCCTCTATTAGAATTCCGGCAGTGTAGACGCTGCTAAGTGTATTACTGCCCTCCACAGGTCAAAGTTTGAACTAACTGTTAAATACTTGCACTAGCATATTGTATATGACAATTTAGTGTTTGAAGCTAAGCCCTTTAGCCCTTTGAAGCTGCACTGAAACTGTAATTTTGACCTTCAACCGTTTGGAGTCCATTGAAGTCCACTATATGGAGAAAAATCCTGGAATGTTTTCATCAAAAACCTTTTGACTGAAGAAAGAAGGACTTGGAAATCTTGGATGACATGGGGGTGAGAAAATTATCAGGACATTTTTATTTGAAAGTGGACTAATCCTTTAAGTGTCCATTCTTTTAATGTTTGTTATTTCTGTAATAAGTACTCCTTTAAATTAAAAAAAAAAGTATGTTAAGTGTATTTATTTTTCACAAGCGTATAGGCTAAAACTGCCCACCCATGCCCTATAGAAGAGAGTTTGTGATGGTTGTCTTTTGACTAGCCTTATAAAAATTAACCATAGTTTTATTATAGTAAAAATGTTTTAACCATGTTTTTTTGGTGGATTGATTATCATTTGTATAACCAGTTTTATTACAAATACTATGGTTAAACTAAGTGTAGCAAATCCATGGTTAATATGTGGTTTCCAAGGTTTAACTTCAATAATCAGTTTTTTTTATTATTTTTATTTGTAGTAAAACCATGGTTAATTTTCATAATTGTACAAAAATATCCAGGAATGAAACACTTCCAGAGCAGTTTTTATGAAATACATGAATATAAACATGATATACTTATGAAATAGATGTCCCAATACTGTCATACTATTGTTCTATATACTTAAAAGTATGTATACTTTCCCACCCACCACTAATTACATACTTTTGTTGTGTTGTAGAAGTATGTGAATTGGGATGCAGCCCAGGAAAAGCTGACCAAAGAATTGTTCTTCCCCGTCACCCATCGTGTGATAAATGTCTTTTCCAGACTGTTGTCGGTTCATTCCTCTCTGTCCCTTGAGTCCTCCGCCAGAGTAATACATCACATTGTGAGGTGTAATTTGTTTTTGATGGAGTCAGTCCATGACATAGAGCACTGTTCCAAAATACTGGAACTTTAATTGGACTTATATGGAAAGCTTTTTCTTTGCTCTAGAGAGAAGAAACAATTTGACTTGGTGCACACATTCAATGACTGCATTTACAGAGCCAGAGAGTTTGGTTTGAACGTGAATATGAGATATTCACTCAGAAAACTCTTGGTGACTGTTCTTTTGCTAATAAGTCCATCAGGTGAGAGCGGTGTCATGCAGTGTTCTCCGGAGCGGAAGCTTGTGCCAGGGAGTGGCTGATCAGCACACGATGACTCTAATTAGCGCACAGCTGAGGTGGTTGGTTTCCATGCCGACTGGTTGGTCTGGTAGAGGTCAGTCCGCAGCTCCACTCAGGAAGGAACCAGATAATGTGTTTTCTCTGGTTGCATGCTAATTCACATACTATCTGTACTGATTAGTCCATCTCATATCAGTGTGTTAAATATTATGCCATAGGATCCCAGATGGTGTGCTTTTCCCTGGTGGATTATGCGTTAGTGCATGCATCTTTCAGTGTTTTCACTGTGCAGAAGCTGCCACAGTTTGTAAATGTATGTAGAATCAAAAAAGAACATATTTGCTTTCTTAAAGGAATATTCTGGATTCAATACAAGTTAAACTCAGCAACATTTGTGGCATAATGTTGATTAACAGAATAATGGATTTCATCCCTCTTTTTCCTAAAAAGCAAAAACTGAGGTAATGGAGTTCACTTAATAGAATGTTTGAGAACAATTTTTAAAGAAACTTGAAAACACTTGGATTAAATCTTCTCCAAAAACCCTTGTGAAAAAGTAGTATACACTCTAAAAAATGCTGGGTTAAAAACAACCCAAGTTGGGTTGAAAATGGACAAACCCAGCGATTGGGTTGTTTTGACCCAGCAGTTGGGTTAAATGTTTGCCCAACCTGCTGGGTAGTTTTATTTAACCCAACAATTGTTTACAAATGACTATATGTCTGGCTTAAAATGAACCCAATATAGGTTGGAAATTAAAAATCAGACTCATAATTACTAGAGGCAACAATAATAATCAAAAAGATGAGCATTTATTAATAAGCAATTTAATAAATGTTTATTGTTTAAATATTATTCAAAGAAAGTATTAATAAATGTTTGTTTATTAAACATATTAATAAATGTTAATTTCCAACATATTTTGGGTTCATTTTAAGCAAGAAATACAGTAATTTTTAAACAATATTTGGGTTAAATAAAACTACCCAGCAGGTTGGGCAAACATTTAACCCAGCCGCTGGGTTAAAACAACCCAATCGCTGGGTTTGTCCATTTTCAACCCAACTTGGGTTGTTTTTAACCCAGCATTTTTTAGAGTGTATGCTTAATTGTACTGTATGTGCATGTGTAGTGTACTTCTAACATTTAAGGGGTCATGAAATGGATTTTTAATTATTATTTTAAAATAATAATTGCAGGTGCACTTATAATGTTAATATGATTTTTACATGAAATAATTGTCATTGTTGTAATGCAACCAAATAATTGGTTGCATTACAAAGTACTCTTTGTACAAAGAAGAAGGGTGAGTATAATGTTGAGGAGAACAAGGACAGATCTAGTGAGAAACACCTTTGTGTGACTCATTTCCTGTTCATGCAGGTGACCACTAATGAGTGAACTAGTGTTTTAGAATGACTACAGTGCAGTGAAGCCATTATCTGTATATGCATTGGTTGCAATGACAAAAAATATTTAATTAAACCGGTAATCAAAGTGGTTTAAACTGGAAGTGAATTAAAACTGATTGAAAAGTCCACTTTAGATTTCTCTCTGCTCCATTTCCATTTAGCAAAATGCATGTAATTCCTTAAATTACAGTTTTTCTTTTTTATTTAGAATGACAACAGTGTAACGTCTTACAATTACATTTATTCATCTAGCAGATGCTTTCAATTGAGGAATACAACATATATACATGAATGTGTGTTTATTTATATACATAATAATTATACACAGAACAAACACACATATATTACGTAAACACAGACTCTTATTTTGGACACGATAATAACGATTATCATTGAACAGCCCTATATTTCGGACGGAAACACAGAAGCCTGCACTGCGTTCACTATGTCAACTGCGTGTGACAACGGTTCAAATTGTTGAATAAAGTCATTATTTTTGTTTTGTTTTTGAACACAAAAAGTGTTCTCGTCGCCTCATAACATTAAGGTTGAACCACTGCAGTCACGTCAACTATTTTAATGTTGACTATTATAATACCTTTCAGGACCTCAAAAGGTGCAATGATGTTGCTGCCTATGTGTGGATCAGATACCCTCGGATTTTATCAAAAATATCTTAATTTGTGTTCCGAAGAGGAACGAAGGTCTTATGGGTGTGAAACGACATGAGGGTGAGTTTTGAGTGACAGAATTTTCATTTTTGTGTGAACTATCCCTTTAAGTTACCATGAGGTGGATTGGAATGGAGATAAATAGCATTCTCCGTGGCACGGTCGTCCATCTGTCGCAGCGATCTTGACTGACAAAAGGCTGAGGCTTGTGCAGCAGTAGAGATTTAAGACATGATGGTTCCACCTGCTGATACCAACTGGAAGCATCATCATTGGGGAATGAATGGTTGTTTTGCATTATTATTCTGTTTTGTTTGCTATTATATTTACTTTGATTAGCTGAATTGTAAATATGTTGTTTATATAAAATGTTAACTGTATGTTTAGGTGAGCTTGCCATTTGTCTTAAATACCTGCCTGTCTCAGTTAGGGGGTCAGTTTTGTTTAGTTCAGTTTTCCTTAGTTGTCTTTTATATTGAGTTCAAGTTTGTTTTGTTGACCTCAGCTAGATCAGTTGTTGTATTAAAGGGTTAATTCACCCGAAAATGAAAATTCTGTCACTAATTACTGACCCTCCTGTCGTTCAAACCTGACTTTTGTTCATCTTCAGAACACAAATTAAGATCTTTTTGACGAAATCTGAGCAATTTTTATCCCTCCATTGACAGCGACACACTTTTATGCTTCAAAAAGTTCATAAAGAGATCGTAAAACTAATCCATATGAGTTGAACGGTTTAGTCCAAATTTTCTGAACAGATTTGATTGCTTCAAATCATATGGATAAGTTTTACGATCTCTTTATTAAATTTTTTCCGTTTTAAATATGTCTTTAGTAGCTTTCTGGGCATTGAAAGTGCTGGCGATGGAGGCCCCACTGAGCCATAGGATTTTATCAAAAATATCTTAATTTGTGTTCTGAAGATGAACGAAGGTCTTACGGGTTTGGAACGACATGAGGGTGAGTAATAAATGACAGAATTTCCATTTTTGGGTGAACTAACCCTTTAAGTTGATTTAGTTTGTATTTCTGTATTTCTTTTTTAGTTTGTCTTTATTTTTGACTTTATTTGTCCTGTGTCCTCATGCCTTACTAACTGGCTTTATCACAGTGTTTTCACATTGTACATATATTTATATTACACTGTAATACTGATACCTTAAAATAAAGTGTAAAAAAAATCCCCGTAAAATTTGCGGTAAAAAAAACGGCAGCTGTGGTTGCCAGAACTTTACTGTAAAAAATATGGTAACAACGTTTTAGGTTTTACGGGACAGCTGTTTATTTTACAGTTCAAAACCGTATAATTTAAAGGTTTTATTGTTATAATTACTGTTCATAACTGTTTATTTTACACACTGAAAAAAATTCTGTTAAATTTACGATAAAAAAACGTATTTCATTAACTGATATACTGTTAATTTACCAACCTATTGAAGTATTAATATCTGTTTTGTAACTTTGTAATACACTGACAACCACCAAACACAGTGGTGATGAGAGTCACATGATGAATCAAAGCTCATCACAGGCAGCTTTTCCACAAGCTGAGAAGGACAATACTAATATATAGAAGGTACACACAGTGTCATTTACTCAAACACTAAACACCATCATGGTAACACACATGACATTTTAAAAATGCAATAAACATTAATTTAACAACATTAGATATAACATAAAACCCTAATGTACATAACTGATTAGAAAAAAAACTAAGAAGAAAGTTATTTCAATGAAAATGCATCAAATGTTAAGTGTCACACAGGGAATTGTGGGGTTTTTCACTGTAAATTATACAACGACTTGTTATTTTTCACTTCCAAAAACTGTCAATTTAACAGTATTTTACCATAAAATTAGATTAAATGTACCGTTAGATCTATTACAGTTATTCACCGTATATAGTACGGAAACTTTCTGTAAACCAATTAACTGTTTTTCACCGTAGCATTTTTACAGCCTTTTACTGTTAAAATCACGGTCATTTTTTACAGTGTAACCAAATATACTTGGTATAACACTTTATTTAACAGTGCCGTAGTTACACGTTACTACATGTACTTATTATAGTAATAACAGTAAATTATGCATAATTACAAGTAACTAACCCTAAACCTAACCCTAACCATAACTCTACAGTAAGTACATGTAGTTAATTAATAATACTCAGTACTTATTTGAGTAATTACAATGTAACTACAGAACTGTAAAATAAAGTGTAACCATATACTTACTTATATTTAAAAATATGTAATTACATCTGTAATTAATTTCTGTAATTACATCCATAATTACACTTTTGACCCTTCTGTTACACCTTAACCCAAACCTACCCATATCACCAAACCAGTCCTAACCTTAGGTTAGGACAGCATGCAAGTACATAGTAGTTACCTAATATGAAGTGTGTTCAAAACAACACTTTATTGTTTTTGGAAAGTAGTCAAATAAATACTTTTCTATTTTTCAGAATAAGGTATTTATTCATCTTTGGGAACATCACTAGTCTAAAGCTCTTCTAGTCCACCCAAGCTTATTATCTCATTGTGTGTCATGCTAATGGAGACTCCTCACCTTATCTACAGCTCTTAGTGTGTTCAACATCGTTAACATTTCTATTCATCTGCTTGAGTTTGCACCTCTGAGAACTGAATTAGCCTGTGCCCTACTGTAGCTCGTCTGATCAAATTCACTGGGTGCTATGGATTGTGTTCTCACAGAAAAGCATCTAATTTATCATGTTGTAACTGCTCAGAAATGTTGCCAGATCCAATTTACCTGTGTTTCAGACATTATCGAATTTAGCAGTAGCAGTGCAGCGTTCTAAGCACGGTTCTGGTTCTCCTGAGAGCACACCTGCGAGTCGGCTTACCCCTGGACTCTATTAATCAGTTCTGGATGGTGTCTTGACAGCTGCCTGACCCTGACAAGAGCAATTTTGTCTCTGCCTCTCACCAAGCACTGCTGCGTGATCAATTCTCAGCCACAGAGAAAAATCCTATAAGGCTACAACCAACGCTTGTCAGAGCTCAATGCTCTGTCTCCTCGGGCACTTTCATAGACAGACATAACTCTCACCCTTCACAATAATAAATCGAAGACGTTATGCTGTTTTTCTCCTCCTCCCCCCGACCTTATGGATAAGTCATGAAGGGACAGTTGTGCTGACCACAAAAACTGCTGTGATACATTTTTTTTGTCAAAGTCACTGGCTGTGTATATTACAGGACTGAATGCCATTTTCCACGTGTCTCTGCTTGCAGGAACAGTAACTTTTCATCACATCTTTCAAGATAGGGGATCAGGAAAATCTCCTAATTAAACTAGACAGCTACCAAAGCCCTTGTGAAGTGTACTGAATGTGCACTTATAGTTTACTTCAAATCATAAAAGTATATATATGTTTTAAATTATACTTGCAGATATGATCATTTTAATAAAATAAAAGGCCACGCTCCGAACCACGGATTCAAACAAAAGATTTGTAAAGCGCCGAAGCTTCATAAAGCAGTGTTGAACAGTGGTTCAACCTTAATGTTATGAAGTGACGAGAACGATCATTTACTGAAATCATGTGACTTTGGTAGTTTGATACACGCTACAAACCACTGATTCGAAACAAAAGATTAGTAAAGCTTCGAAGCTTCATAAAGCAGTGTTTTGAAAGTAATAAAGTCGTTATTTAGTTTTTTTGGTGCACAAAAAGTATTTTCGTCGCTTTATAACATTAAGGTTGAACCACTGTTGTCACATGAACTGTTTTAAATATGTCTTTAGTATCTTTCTGGGCATTGAAAGTGTTAATTATCTTGCTGGCTATGCAGGCCTCACTGAGCCATCGGATTTCATCAAAAATATCTTTATTTGTGTTCCGAAGATGAACGAAGGTCTTACTGGTGTGGAACGACATGAGGGTGAGTAATTAAAGGGATAGTTCACCCAAAAATGAAAATTTTATGTTTATCTGCTTACCCCCAGGGCATCCAAGATGTAGGTGACTTTGTTTCTTCAGTAGAACACAAATGATGATTTTTAACTCCAACCGTTGCAGTCTGTCAGTCGTATAATGCGTGTCAATGGGAATTCCATCTATAAGAGACAAAAAAACATGCACAGACAAATCCAAATTAAACCTTCGCGGCTTGTGACTACACATTGACGACACATTGAAATGATCGGTTTGTGCGAGAAACCGAACAGTATTTATATAATTTTTTACCTCTAATACACCACTATGTCCAACTGCCTTGAGCATCCGGTGTGTGAGGTCTGAATGCACTCTGATGCCAGAAAAGATCGCTCGCACTCATTGACATATACACGCGAGAGATCACTTCCGGCAGTAGAGCGCGTTTTCAGACCTCACACACCGGATGTTCATGGCAGTAGGACATAGGGGTGTATTAGAGGTAAAAAATAATTTAAATACTGTTCGGTTTCTCACACAAACCAATCGTTTCGTGTCTTAGGACATCAATGTGTCGTCACGAGCCGCAGGGTTTAATTTGGATTTGTCTGTGCATGTTTTTTTTAACTCTCATAGATGTTGTTACCATTGACATGCATTATACGACTGACAGACCACAACGGTTGGAGTTAAAAATCCTCATCTGTGTTCTACTGAAGAAACAAAGTCACCTACATCTTGGATGCCCTGGGGGTAAGCAGAAAAACATCAAACTTTCATTTTTGGGTGAACTATCCCTTTAATACACATCATTCCAAAGCAGCTTTACAGAATGCTTTAATGTCCCTGGGCCGTAATGAACAGGGAATCTAGGATTAAATATCTTTAAGCACGCAGTGAGCAGTCACTGGTGATTGTACAAGATGGTGAACCAATATGGCAAGGGAAATAACTGGAAGCATTTGCTAATTTAGCTGTTATAAATTTAAAATCATGAAAGGAGCCGTCTTGACGAAATGTATACATGTCATTTGATTTTTTGCAGAACATGGAAAATACATCTATAATTCTTAATGTTTTTAAGTGTCATTAAATGTGAAATACTTAATTAAATATTCAATGTCCATATATGCATTTTGACAATTTAAATTATTTGTCATAATTGGCAATAAACTATATATTCAGACTGATGTATCCGATCGATTGGCCTATAGATTACAATGAAATGTTTGAAATGTGCATCTAATTCATGTAATTGTAATAATTATTAAATTATAAAAACATCACTCCCCTGTTTCTGGGGAGCAAAAATTTTCACTTGTTACCACACAAATCTCGAGAATCTGTATTCAAGAATTTACAAATGTACATAAACATTTTTAATATCCAATATATAAAATTATATAGATCACTTATAAAACTGTGGAATAAATCTCACAAATGCTGATATTGACATAAAAAAAAAAAAAGAACTCATAGCCATTCAATAATTGTGTTGAGATGAGATGTGTGTAGTGACATCTCTGGTCTAAAGGGATATTAAACTTCTTACTCTACTGATGAAATAAAATCTTTTGCAAGCAATACATTCAGTTTTGATTTCACGTTGAACCCCAGCATCCAAAGCTCAGCATACGCTGATGAAGATAAGACTAGATTAGAATATAAAACTGCATGTGTTCAACTTGCCAATTAATTTTTTTTTTCTTTGTAGTTGTGATGCAACAAGCGCAACGTGATATAATAAGACGTGAGCATCCACCTGTCATGTTTATGCAACACAATCTTCCAGTGTTGGTGGTTTTGGCTTTGTTTTGTTGGTCAGGTCATGTCACCCGAGGTCTTTTCAGTCTCTCTTAATCTATCTGAAAGTTTGGACTTAAGGGTAGGTGGAACATTTTGAGGTTCTTTTCCAGAAAGGCCAGGGCATTTGAGAAGCTATATTAGGAAAGACAGGGTAAGCAGAAGGGCAGGGCTAAATACCAGTGATTGTTGATTTGGCTCACAGCAAAGGAAGCATCTGTTTCTCAACCATTACAGTGGAGCTGACACGTACGCAAAAGAAGAATCATTCAGTATTTTAGTTATATTCATTCATGAAGTGCATGTGTTGGTGGAAAGATTTGGTCAATAGCTCAGTACCTCCTCAGCTTCTTCTCTGGCTATTGCTCAGTGTTATTCTTGGTCCAGCATTGTTTACTTTGTTTTGTTGTTGTAGTGTCCCCTGCCCATCTCGTCCAATGAGCTCCTGCTGGTAATTGTGTGAGCTGTTGGAGGCTGAAACAGTAATGGCGTGCAGAGGTGATCCAACAGTGAGGTCAGGGGCAAAAGGCTTTGCTGAATTGAAGATGGGAATGTGAGGTGAACTTCAGTTACTCCATGAGCCATTCTTAGGGGCTTTTTTTCTATTCCAACGTGCTACTTTTCCATTGTTTTTCTATGTGAACGCGTTGCAAGCTTTTGTTCACAGTAGCAAGTTGGCATGGCAGCTGTTTTATTTGACGGAAACATGGCGGTGGAGGTCATAGCCAGTGCGATTATTTTCTTTTTTCCATGTCAAAAATAGTATACTATCTATCTATCTATTCTGCGGTTTGCTTAGGTCATGTCTATTATTTCCGTTATTGCCATTATTGCATCACGTCTCAAAAGCGCGTCTCGCGACCCTGAGCGCTGCGTCTCGCGTTTTTAGACTGTGCATATTGGTAAACTTTATATCCATAAATCAACTCCGATGAAATGTAATAAAGTGCTCTCACCTTCATGCTCACACTGCCGTATCCAGTATCACTCTGGAGACTGTAATCTGGATCACGAACAGTTAATGATCTAACCTTGAGTAACAACTTTTTAGCAAAACCTGTGTTTTGTATTGTCCCTTTGTATTGACATTCTTTCACAAAGCAGTCTGGTGTAAAATTATTTGCGCAGACATAAATGAGTTTAGGTATATGGGGGCGCATTCCCTTCAAAAATAAAACTAATGCACTGTCTTCAGCAGCTCTGATGTCAGGAGTACATGAAGACTGTTATGTTCACTTTTACATCCAACAACAAAACACCCGAGCTGCTTTCGAGACATAGTTGTCTTCAGCTGCTCCAACCTGGAGAAAATGACGGACTGTGTACAACTCACTCAGGGCGGGGTCTTTGCTAATACGGCAGTGTCCATCAACAGTCGTGGGCGGGGCCTGTACAAAGTGACGTCACTTTGCCAGGAATCTGCAAATGGCTTGTTCTGAGACACTGCTTATGATTTATGGGAATTAAAAAAAAGGAGTGGGTGGATTTTTATCATTATAGGGTGGTTGTGTTCACACTGCCAACACATAATTATGTTCAAACACCATGTAAAAGTATTTTTTTTTTTTTTATAATAGGTGACCTTTAATGAAATTGATATATTATCAAAATAAAAAAAAAATCAGCCAAACCTCCAGCATGGCTCCTCCCCCCCCTCGACTCCACCCTGGGTCCCCACCTGGCTCCTCCCACCATCAAGGTCATCTCCTTCAGTGTTTCAATGTCCTTCCTGCTCTTCGCCAGCAACTAGATCCTGCATCTACTCATCCTTGCTGGAACCATTTTCAACACAGCCAGCACAAGATGAAAAAAACAATTGCAGAGTGCATGCAATTTATACCATTAAATATTATTTTTTATTGTGGTAGTCTAATATAGTCAGGCTAATTCAGTAGTATTAAATACAATCAGTTATTGTACCACAATTTTTAAACTTCCTGACAAAACATTTTTTCTTCAGTGCACATACAGTGTGATGGCAACCTGAAACCTAGAAATCATTACATGATGTGGAAGGTATTTATTTTTTCAGGTATGTATAGAATGATGGATGTATATATGAAAGGTATTACAAAAACAGGTTTGAGTCCAATAGGCTTGTTATGTTAAGAGTCAATATTTAATTTATCATTCCATTGATTTGCATTAATTACTGATTAGACTATTTTGGGGCAAATTAATTAGGCAAGCCATTGAGATGCATTTCTAAATGACTGCTTTTAATAGTGGTCAAGAGGACATTATTTATTAAAGTAAATTATGCTTTTTTTTTTAAAGGTCCATATTGAGCATTTTGTAGTGCCAGTTTAAATGTCCTCAGTCCGATTTCTAGGTAACAAAGTATATTGAGCGATTACACACACAAACACACACAGACACAATTAAAGATAATATTAAACACAAAACAGGCTGATAACAGAACTGCTAAGTGATTCACTATGGACTCATTCACCCTTATCTGTCCTCTCATGCCTGTTGTTATGACAGTGAAAGCACATTCTCTGTGCTTTTATTAAACACGTCCAAACATGCATCTGCAAGAAGCTGAACAAAGGAAAATATCTTCAGATAAAAGAGAAAAGTTTACTGAGAAATGGACATTTTGTTATCATTCTCACATTTGTGTTGTTCCAAACCTGTTCAACTTTCTTTTACGTGAAACACAAAAGGAGAAATTCAGCAGAATGTTCACGCTACTCTCTTCCATACATTACAAGTACAAAAACAACATGAAGTGGAATAAATAAAAACAGAATTTCCATTTGATCCCTTTAAGCTGTTTATCAAGTTATGTCTATAATGAATTTGACTCCAGCTCTGATGTGCTCTAATGGAGGTGGTCTGGGCATCTGAAATGTATGGTTATGATGAAGGATGAACATGATGTAACATTTAGCAAACATGTGCATTCATTACCAAGAAATTCTGACCAAAAGCAGAGAGGAAGAATTAAGATTAATACAGGAGGAAAGAGAGAGAGAGTAAGGGAAATGGAGAGAGAGGGGATCTAATCCTGGTAGAGTTTACTTTTCACTCTCCTAATGAAATGTAATCTTGATAAAGCATTATTCTCTCATGCAGGTTTTGCATTCATGGTTTTGGAGCGTATCCATTCATCAGAGTGGATGCAGTTTATTCATAGCAGACAAACTGAGGATGCTACTTTTGGACAGAATTTTGTTTAAGTAGCTTTTTATATTTATTAGGTAAGTTAACATTTTGAAAAATGATGCACACACTTGAGAGGTCTTATATTAGTAAATAAATGATACTATTAAGCAATTTGCATGTTCATGTGTCATGAGCATAATAGGTGAATTTTTTTGCTAGGAAAAAGTTTCAGATAGTTTGGTAACACCTTACAACTTTAATAAATCATTAAATGTGTCATTTACATAACACAGAATTTAAATATAATACATAAAAAATATCCCCTTAAACTCTCTGTATATCACTGTGTGGGAGAAAAGCATTATATAAATGTCACAAATTATTATAATTTTTTAAAATTATTTTTATTATTATGTTTAAAATACATGCACAAGTTGTGTAATGTGATATTCTTTATCTGTATGTTGGTTTCATGTAAAAAGAAAACATTAAAAATACAAAAAAAAATGATTATAAAATATTTTAGCTTAAAAAACAATAGCTCTAAGCAATAAAATCACTGGCCCATGTACATTAACTAACGATCTATTGCGTAAAATATATAGTATAATATGTTGTAATGTTAATATAACATTTTAAAGTTTCTTTTTGCTTCTCAATCCCTACAGATATGCATTTGAAATGCTTCATGTACTTCAATACATTTTATCTAAGCAGTTTAACAGCTAATAAACAAAGATGACAAAGAAAATAAAAGTGAACAAATGCAACTCTCTTTGGAATGATTAGTCATTTTTGGCTCCATTTGTCACTCTGATGAGACAGAGAGTCCATCATGCTTGAATGTGTCGTGGCCTTTATTTTCTGCAGTGATTCAGGCTCTCGGGGAACTGATGTGTGCTGTTCTCTCCTCAACTCAAGCTCAAGTCATTAGGGGACTTCTAGAATGTTCTGTATTCTGTTGAGCACAGTAACAAAAAACAACAACAAAAAAAAAGTATGACGTCCAGCCCAGCTGATGTGAGGAGTCACCTCTTGACCTCTCATCCTGACTGAAACAAGTGTGCTCATAATCACTTGCCTGTGCTATTACAGTGACCATGTGACAGAAACCACTCTGGTCTGGTTTAGGGTGTTCAGTGGAACTTTAGCTGATGGATTTGGGAAAAGGCCCTTATTTAAATTGCACTAGACTTTCCACTTACTTCTAACCAGGAACAAAACCAACAGTGATGGCAATTATATTAACTCTACACTATGCCAGTCAAAATGACAATCTTTTGAGAAGTGCTTCACAATATGTCAATTAAAAGTCAGAAAACTCAAATTGTATCCTAATAATTCAGGGCCATGAACACCCCCCCCCCCTTGTTTGTCCCCAAACATTAATATTCCTCTGCTTCAACTGCTTCACTTTATTATGCATGTTTGCGAAGCGAAGTACACAGAAACACTAACAGTAAACAAATATATAAAGACCTTATGCCTTTTCGGGTGGTGCTTAATAAACTGGTAAACTTTATATCCATAAATCAACTCCGATGAACTGTAATAAAGTGCTCTCACCTTCATGCTCACACTGCTGTATCCAGTATCACTCTGGAGACTGTAAGCTGGATCACGAACAGTTACTAATCTAACCTTGAGTAACAACTTTTTAGCAAAACCTGTGTTTTGTATTGTCCCTTTGTATTGACATTCGTTCACAAAGCAGTCTGGTGTAAAATGATTCGCGCAGACATAAATGAGTTTAGGTATATGGGGGTGCATTCCCTTCAAAAATAAAACTTATCCACTGTGTCTTCAGCAACTCTGATGTCAGGAGTACATGAAGACTGTTATGTTCACTCTTAAATCCAACAACAAAACACCCGAGTTGCTTACGAGACATAGTTGTCTTCAGCTGCTCCAGCCTGGAGAAAATGGCGGACTGTGTACAACTTACTCAGGGCGGGGTCTTTGCTAATACGGCAGTGTCCATCAACAGTCGTGGGCGGGGCCTGTACAAAACACTTTATTATGCTTGTTTGTTGTTAGGATGAAAAAAATTTGTAACAATTTTTTTTTTAGGCTGGTCTGCCCCAGTGGTCTAACAGCGCTCCCCAATGTCAAAATGATTGAGACAGCCAATCATATAATCATATCATCTTATAGGACCTGTTCACAAAGAACTCATTTTCCATTCCATTGCTCTGCCATGACACTTTAAAGACCCATTGAAGTGTCTTGGAACGCTCAGCATTATTCAATGTGTTGACGTAATTTCAACTAAAACAGGAAGACAGGGCGGGACATATCGAACAGCTCCTCCCTATCCACTATATAGTGCACTATATGCCATTTAGCATGTAGAAAATAGTAAATGTATGAACAAGTGTCTGATTTCATCCCCAGCTTCAGCGTCTACTGTATTTATAATGTGTGGGGCGGGACGCTTTACATTCTAGAGAGCATTTGATTGGACAGAAGATCTGATGAGAAGCTGAAGTCCACGGTGATGTCATGAAAATCTGTAATCAATTTTAGCGGAAGTGAGAGACTGTAAGTTTTGAATGCTTATATCTCCTAAATGCGAATTTTGTCATTGTTTGGGAACACACCAGCTTATTCATAACCTTGATGCTAACATATTCATACTAGAAGCTTTTTTGATTTTGATTTCAGGAGGACTTTAAGCTTGAAGTCGCTGGTCCTATAGAGGGTGCAACATTGATTATTATACCATCTGGTTATTATACCATCTGGATTCTCGAAATTGAATGCACGTTTTACACAGCTTATTGTACAGGTAAGTTAATTGGCGTTCTAAACTAAAGGCCGGTACACACCAAACCGACGCCGATGAACTAGTGGTGACGAAAGCAGACTGCGGGGTTGGCTCACGTCGGCAGGGTCTGGGTCCAAAGTTGCCCTGACACACCAAACCAATGCACCGACAGCCGACGGCCAAGAAGCACGTCCGTTCTGCGCCTGCATAAGATGAAATGCCATTATGTACCAGCAGGTGGCAGTAGCTGAACAGCCAATCAGAATGATCAGATGGCCCGATGAGCTCTGACACCGAACAAAGAGCTTAGAACCCAAGAGGCGACACTTTGATACTTTTTGGGTAACAGCCACTAGATGGCGCTGCGGTTGCGCGGCTGCCATTATGGGGTGAAAATACTGGACCATAGAATCCTTCACATCTTACGCACCTAAAATCGGCGAATTTCACTGCCAAATCAGAAGCGCAATAGAACAGTTTTTTAAATTAACTCACCAGTAAATTGTATGGCTCCTACAGTAAATGCTGTATTGTCTTATATATGTTTTATTTTACCAGTTGTGGAATCCAACCATTCAACCATCTGCGGTAATGTAGTTAGCCTTCTTTATTGAGTATTTCCATTTTACTTTACACATTTATTAATAATTAATAAATTTAAGATCATCATGTTTGCAGCGAACAATATATTTCAGACCTAGTGGAGTAATAGTAATAACTAGGTCTGAATTGAAATATATATTGTACGTTTTAATGGATCACACTACAAACTTAAAGATCTTATAATACATAATGCATTGCTGTGTCTGTTATCGCATAATTCACACTTTTGGACACTTTTGCTTTAACAGACATTAGACAACACTGCAAAATCAAGCAGTTATATTCATATACAGGTCCTTCTCAAAAAATTAGCATATTGTGATAAAAGTTCATTATTTTCCATAATGCAATGATAAAATTAAACTTTCATATATTTTAGATTCATTGCACACCAACTGAAATATTTAAGGTCTTTTATTGTTTTAATACTGATGATTTTGGCATACAGCTCATGAAAACCCAAAATTCCTATCTCAAAAAATTAGCATATCATGAAAAGGTTCTCTAAACGAGCTATTAACCTAATCATCTGAATCAACTAATTAACTCTAAACACCTGCAAAAGATTCCTGAGGCTTTTAAAAACTCCCAGCCTGGTTCATTACTCAAAACCGCAATCATGGGTAAGACTGCCGACCTGACTGCNATTCCCAATTTTTCTGATGCATGTCCTTAGTTTAATTTCATATGTTGGTATTAATTCAGTGTTTATAATGCTAATACTAGAACTTCAAAGAATTTTAACCCAAACTGACTGGGTTTCTAGAGGTTTTGTGAAAAAAGTGGAAGACTTAAACACAAAGTCTGTAAAATTAACTGTTAAAAAGATTTGATGATCACTAGTGATAGTCATTTATTCTGTGTTGTCATCATTCAGGCTGGATTTTAGCTTTAATGTACATTGAGAAAACTTACAATCACTTTCTCACTAATGCATTCATACAGTATAAATGTAATTCTTACTGTGCTATTTTGATAAAACTGATAAAAATGAGCTGTTATGTAGGAGCAGTAGTCTTGTGGGCAGCGCTGTGTCATATGCCATAGCTGTGCACAAGGCAAACCGCGTTCGACTCTCAGCTCGAGGCTTATTTGTTCATTAATGACGTTATCAGTGACTAGTCGACGTCGACTCGACTTTCATCACATAAATGTTGACTTTAAAAAATCTGAAGTTGTTCAACCCTTAACACGAGACTTTGCAAAATACGTGAGCGCAACGGTCAGACACGTCAGTCTAGCGCATGTTTACATTGAAAAACAATGGAAAAGTAACGCAATGGGATGGGAAATGCATTCTGTGTGAGCGGCCACTTAAAGATAAAGCACAGTAAAGATGTAAGTAGCTATATATCTAAACATTTAATATTTGATAGCTGTTTCATGATAGAAATGTTAAACAACGGAAAGAAACATTAAAAAATAGGCTATAATTTAGCCTTCATAATTCATGTGATTCATAACTGAATGTGACAAGACAAGAACCGTTTTCCTTTTTTTGACATTAAACATATGAATTCTGAAGGCAAGGTTACAGCCTTGTAATAATTGCAGATGGATAACAATTTTCTTCGTTCCTCACTAGGGTAATGAGTTTTCTACATTGGCACCCACCCAACATCTGCTGTCCCACGGCGCCAATCAGCAGTAAGTACATACTCACATCTCCCTGTCTTTCACTCATCTGAACATAACTGCAGGAAACGTGCAACCCCAAACACCTGTGCATGATGAAAAAAACTAAAACACTGATTGATGACTTGACTGTTCACAGATGCGGTAAATCTGAGATGGCTCGATACATGGAAATGATGGACTGAAAATAATGGAATTACTGAAACTTTTTTGTAAAAATTGACATTTTTCAAGTGATAGCTCAGTTTGTCTAAAAGAAAATAATAACAGAAAAAATTAAAAGACAACTTTGGTTTAAACAGTATTTTTGCTAGAGCACAACACTTACCGGATAGTTTAATCTTAGGTAAAAACCCTACTTTAGCTAACTTAGCTTTTGTTTATGGAGAAATTAAGTTGTAAACAGCCAAATAATTATAAAATGTACTTACATTAAGTAACATCTTGGCTTGTGTCTAAAGAAAATATATTGATTATGTATGGCATATGAGCTTAATAATAAATAATCTTTTTACTTCGTATGAAAACTTTTTGTCATTGGAAAAATGAAATATTCTGATTAATATTAGAATAAATAGAAATATAATTTTCGTACAAATTGCAGTGTTTTCTTTTAAGTTGATTTAAGTATCATTTTTTTCAGTGCTGGCCCTAGTCATAAAAGTCCACCCTTAATATGATATTCTGGTTCCTCTTCCAAAGTAAGTCTACTTGTTCCAGTCAAATATAACTAAAAACAACGCTTTACGAACAAAGAACAGAAAAATGTCCTTTATGGGGGCCAAATGAGAATATAAGAACAATGAGGTAAAGAATGGGAGAGAAAACAAGTGGAATGCTTCCCAGTTGGGCTTGTTAGGAGAAAAAAATACATTCTGTGGAAACTGACATTGTACATCACATTAGTGCATGATTTACAGTTCCCCAGAGGGCAGAGCGGATGATGGGCGTCCCGGGCCTTCATACTGAAGTCTGTGCAGGTTATGAGCCAGAGATTGCTTTGATTTACACTGCGGCTGACACAGTCTCTGTGCTACGCAGAACAGAGTGTTGTTTATGTATGAGGAGTCTCCTTTGCATATCTAACGATAACTAAACCAGTGTGAGATTCTCTGCAAAAGCCAGCATGCTTTTATTATCTCAAACTTCATTTGAAATATTTCAACAAGACTGGTCTCAGCTACCAGGTTTGGGATTATCTGTACTCACAGGAATGTCTACTGCTCAAAGACCATATCTTCAATTATTTTCAGAGACGGCATCCTTTCAGAATGTGTTGTTCAAATTCCTTTTTTAAAGATATTATATTTGAGTGGTGCATTTATTTGAATAGCTTGGCCTTTGAACATAAAAGCTGCTAAACTTTTGCCTGACTGCACTGCATGTTGTCTGTGGCTGTGATGGGGAATGTTACTCTTAAAAGTATGTGTTACAAAATTCTGTTAGCCTGCTGAAAATGAAGCAGTCAGTACAAACACTGAGATGACTCTTTTTCAATGAATAATTACTTTATAATTAAAACATATACTCTATATAGTATGAATATGCAATCTGGTCATACAGTAGTGGCCAAAAGTGATGTCCGGCCTAGGAAAATTGACATCTTCACCCTTTACTGTTAAAAATTGGTTAAAGATTTTTAAAGAGATAATGCAATGAAACATGCCAAACTGTGCAGATACAATTTTTGGGCCAGACTGCCCTACAAAGAAATTACGAACAGATGCAAAAACAAGAGAGAACCAAATGAAATATTAATAACTGATTACTATTGACATACTATTCTTTTACATAATGTTTTCGCCTACCAGTTGTCACGGTCATGTTCTTTTCTTTTTAGTTTTTTTTGCCATGTTCTTTTTCGTTCTCATTCATTCATTAGTTGTCATGGTTCCTGACTAGATCACACCTGTTCCCTGTTCCGTTAATGATCTTTCCTTGAGTATTTAAGCCCTTGGTTTTCCTCAATTCCTTGTCTCACGTTAAGTGTACGTGTTTATTTAAGATTATTCTTGATAGTTCATTCTGGGTCACGCATCATATGTTGGTTTCTACTACACAGCAACCTAGTGTTGTCAAAAGTACCGACTTCGGTACCTAGTCGGTACTGAAATGTAAAAAATGTGACGCTTTGAGCGCTGTTGAGTGGATTCGTAAACATCTCTGATTGGCCGTTGTTTTCACGGCTCATCGGATATGTATGTGATAGGCTTCAATGATCAACGCTGTAAAAACGTTGTAAATAGTCATCAATTAATCTCTTCACTAAGCGCTTACACAGATACACACGGGAGCGTTTGAAAGCAGGCGTCTATCGCGGATCGGTCCACTGTTAGACGCCTGCTTTCAATCGCTCGCGCTCCCACTTTTAAAACGCTTTCAAATTCAAACACTTCCTTGTGCTTTCAAATGCTCCCATGCGTTGATCATTGTAGCCAATCACAGGCATATCCGATGAGCGCGTCAACACAATGGCCAATCAGAGATGCTTACGAATCCGCTCAACAGCGCTCAAAGCGTCACATTTTTTAAATTTCAGTACCGATAGGTACCGAAGTCAGTACTTTTGACAACACTACAGCAACCATTACAGAACGTGAGACCTAAGATGAGATTAATATCAAAATGAAATTTAAAGATATGGATATTCCTGCTGTTCGTCTCTTCCTGTTGGAGCTGGAGGATCGCTCCCTCGAGGATCACACGAGGGACTTGCTAGATCTGGTGTGACTCACCCACTACCCCAATCGCTCACTTTGTGTATTCTTCAACACCAGCCTCAATGAGCGGTCGTCATTTGAATCATTCACTGAAATGATTTGTTCAATAACACTGATACATTCAGGAACAAATCACCAGTATTACATGTTTCTTGAGACATGATGGTAGATTATGCTTTGACATTGTTTAAAATTATTTTTGTTGCCAAAAATTGGGTTTAATTGGAAAATTGCAATCGGAAAAGTAATGGTGCATATCTCCTGAACAAGCTGCATGCTTTGATAATATTCATAGCACAAATGATGTAGGATGAATTAGACAATGAAATTTAATAGTAGGCTAATAGTGATGCTCAGGCGAACTATCACTTTTGAATGGTTATAATGGCTTCTGGTTTTAACTACGTCACAGGTGTGAGAACTGCATCATCCAAGCTATCTATTTAACTCAATACAAAAGCTAAACATAGAGGTTCATTAGCCGGGCTATAGGTAAGAGTCATATCTAGACTTGTAATTTTCTCATTGGTTCATGTCTTTTGTCAGTGAGCAACACTAGAATACAATTTCACAATGTAGCTTCAGTAAATACTGAAAAGGATTTAAAAAGGGGGCTATTGCTTTCTCACCAATGATCCACACCTCATTATGTGTATGTACCAGAGTAACTGGATAACAGAGATTTTTGTACCTGCCTTTGGAGACAGGAAGATGGAAAACATAACTGGACATGTAACAATGCTAAGTTTTAGAGAGACATTGCTGCTCATACAGTATAGCCTATCTATGAGAATGGATTTTGAAATGCTAATTCTAGGACATTTCAACATTGTCATCAATTAAATTTCAAATTTCGGTGTCCACTAACACCTTTTCCTGATATAGACATTAAAGCCCTTAGCTCTGTTCTAGAACCTATTAGCTGCCTATCTAGACAGCATTTTAAGGCATCATACACTCTAAAAAATGCTGGGTTAAAAACAACCCAAGTTGGGTTGAAAATGGACAAACCCAGCGATTGGGTTGTTTTAACCCAGTGGCTGGGTTAAATGTTTGCCCAACCTGCTGGGTAGTTTTATTTAACCCAAATATTGTTTAAAAATTACTGTATTTCTTGCTTAAAATGAACCCAAAATATGTTGGAAATTAACATTTATTAATATGTTTAATAAACAAACATTTATTAATACTTTTTTTGAATAATATTTAAACAATAAACATTTATTAAATTGCTTATTAATAAATGCTCATCTTTTTGATTATTATTGTTGCCTCTAGTAATTATGAGTCTGATTTTTAATTTCCAACCTATTTTGGGTTCATTTTAAGCCAGACATATAGTAATTTGTAAACAATTGTTGGGTTAAATAAAACTACCCAGCAGGTTGGGCAAACATTTAACCCAACTGCTGGGTCAAAACAACCCAATCGCTGGGTTTGTCCATTTTCAACCCAACTTGGGTTGTTTTTAACCCAGCATTTTTTAGAGTGTAGCCATGCTTTTAATGCAAAGTTGAAACATGGAAGATATGCTGTTTTTTCCCCCATTATCTTAAACAGCTTTGCAATATCCTTTGCAAAAAGGGCAATCCTAGAATGCATTTTAACAAGCTCACCCTTGTGAAAAAATTTGCTTAATTGTATTGAATGTGCACTATACTGTGTAGAAAGTATAGCTAATCTTAAAAGTGTAATTTTAAAAAGCTATACTTAAGGAGAGTACACTTTCATGAATATGTTTCTTAACATATTGCACCTTGTAATTAGATCAAATTAAGTTTTACCTTAAAATGGATATTAAATCATTGTGCTAATAATTTTCGTTGTGCTTTAAAGTACACTTATTTGTATGTGTTGACGTACTACATACACACATTAAGCACATGTAAAGAACTTTTAACTGTAGTGTGTTACTCGGTATTAAATTTAAAGTTAATATATTTTAAATGTACAAAATTGTGACTTCATAATTACAAATGTATAATTACTGTATATATATGTTGTATGACATTGACATTTCAATAGAAATTATATTCAAGTATACTTTAGATAATCATAAATGCTTATCAGTACATTTGGCAGTACACTTTACCAATATTTCAAATAAATTAAAAAAATTAAATTGCAACATATTTAAGTTCAAATAATTGCATTTAATATAAATGTAAAATGAATACATTTTAATTTAATTGCAAATAAAAGCAACATGCTAATGTCAAACTATTAGATTTAATTGTGATTCAATTTCACGTAGAACTTCATGGTAGTTGCTGCCTTTGTAGAGCATGAGGTTTTTAGGTTGCATGTTGCCTTAGATTTGAAGGTAGCTGTGTGGGCAATTTCACAATAAAGCTCACTAGGATTTTGAACAGAGCTAGTGTGTTAATTTATGGCAGTTAATGCCACCAATGTCAAACTGACATATCATTCTTGTAAAATGTGATGTACGTCTCATTAATGTGCCTGAAATCATGGTTTGAGAGCTAGTTGCTACACTCCATTATATTATTACCTCAAACCTCCTTCACTAGGGCACAGTGACAAATCTTAATAAACCCTTCAGATCTGTGTGACATCTTGAAATGTCATGACCTGAAGTGACCTGAAACCAGGCAACTTGCTCTTGTCAAAATTAATTTGAGAACGGGTTGCCAACAGTCTGGATGCTGAGATCCTCAAGGTTTTTGAGCTGTAGCGTATTTGAAGTAGATTTATGACGTTGATACAAGTGCAATAACAACGTAATTTGTAAGTACATGTAGCATGACATTTACCCTCGTGTACTGAAAAAAGCTTCAGGTTGCAATTCTTCTACTTTTCTATGTCATTTGTCTGGAATAATGCTCTGTAGATTATCAGCTTCCTCCAAAACCGGTGCATTATTAAGAAAATGGGGTGAGGGTGTCGTGGGAATGTGGAAGGTAAGTGCAAAAGTGTCAAATGATTCCTTGAGCTTTTCATTTGGGTTGTATTGATTCTTGTTTAAAGGTTGGGTTGATGGATTAGCACTTCTGTCCTCTCCTACAATCTTTCTCTCATATACCTCTTCTTCTTCTTGTTCTTGACCCAATGTGACATTCTAATTCCCACTGCAATGAGTTGTACTTGCACTGACGGGATTGATTCGACAGAATCATGATACAGAGAATTGAGTCACATTTCACAAAGCCTCTCTTTCAGTTTTTAATTATTTAGTTTTATGGGCTATTTGCTGAAGGTTTTAGCTAAAATCTCTTTTAAATGACCTAATTCCAAAAAGAAAAGAGATTTTAGAGGGATCGTTTTTTTCATGGTTGATGACATTTAAATGTGAAGCGAGTCATGTTGTCTTTGTTAAAATCCTTTGTCTTATCCATCTTATTTCCAAATGTAAGAGCGGGTGAGGCCATTTCTACACTCTAAAAAATGCTGGGTTAAAAACAACCCAAGTTGGGTTGAAAATGGACAAACCCAGCGATTGGGTTGTTTTAACCCAGCGGCTGGGTTAAATGTTTGCCCAACCTGCTGGGTAGTTTTATTTAACCCAAATATTGTTTAAAAATTACTGTATTTCTTGCTTAAAATGAACCCAAAATATGTTGGAAATTAACATTTATTAATATGTTTAATAAACAAACATTTATTAATACTTTTTTGAATAATATTTAAACAATAAACATTTATTAAATTGCTTATTAATAAATGCTCATCTTTTTGATTATTATTGTTGCCTCTAGTAATTATGAGTCTGATTTTTAATTTCCAACCTATTTTGGGTTCATTTTAAGCCAGACATATAGTCATTTGTAAACAATTGTTGGGTTAAATAAAACTACCCAGCAGGTTGGGCAAACATTTAACCCAACTGCTGGGTCAAAACAACCCAATTGCTGGGTTTGTCCATTTTCAACCCAACTTGGGTTGTTTTTAACCCAGCATTTTTTAGAGTGTAACATTAATGTACAAGGCTTCCAGTTTTATCCAGTTATTTTAGCTACACAAAAACAATCTGTTGTGCTGTTTGATGTTGCAAACTGATATTTGTTATTATATTATTTAAATTTATTATCGTAAAGTTAATGATATTCTCTATCGCCTTGAATTTACTACAGCCACTGATCATGACAAATAGTTTGCAAGAGTGCAATTATAATAAACACAATGAGGCTGTGAAAGCAGTGTCACGTTTAGTCCAGATGAAGATGATGAAGATCCAGAAAGGTATCAAAACGAAGGTATTTATTAAATGAAGCAAGTTTTTGTAATCCAACAAGAGGTAACAAACTAACAGTGTGCATAGCACAAACAATACCGGACAACTGAAGAGAGAACAAGGGGGAAACTTAAATACACAGTGGTGATGACTAAATAACAAACTGAATGAACGACTAATGATTGGCGTGACTCTACACTCTAAAAACTGCTGGGTTAAATATGGACAAAACCAGTGATTGGGTTGTTTTCACCCAGCCATTTTTTTCAACCAATTTTTGATTTATGTTTTTAGCCAGCAATATAGTAATATAGTAAAAGGCGTGTTTTTGCTCACCCCAAAATAGGGGCAAATTTGTGGGGCATTTTAAGCTGAAACTTGACCAGACCAGAGACTTATATTACATCATGTGAAAGAGGGCATAATAGGTGCCTTTTAACCCAACCTGCTGGGTTTGTCCATATTTTACCCAGCTTGGGTTTTTTTAACCCAGCATTTTTTAGAGTGTAGGAACGCAGAAAACACAGGAAACAGGCAATGGATGAATACAAACTAAAAGTCCATGAAAACAAAACTAACTAAACATAATTAGTGAGTGGATAAGTTTACCTGTTTGGCGTGATGATGTTTAATGTCCTCAACAACCTCTGTAGTCTCATTTAGCCACTTTTTATCAACCACCTTTTTCAACATAAGTAAAAACTTTTTAAAAATCCATTTTTTCAGGCCTTTAACCAAAAACCCATTAAAAAAAACCATTGACTTCAGAATGATGGCAAGGCAAGGCATTTTTATTTCTGAAGCAAATTTAAAACAGCTCCTGCTGACCAAAGTGCTGTACAATCTAACAACACAAAAAGACTGCAATACAATAAAATACATAGACTGACAGTAAAACACACCGATTCACAACATTACATTGATTCAAAAGCCAGAGATGGTCTCGGAAGTACTAACTCTTTTCCCGGTTTTGGCCTACAGAAATACCTCATCCCTGTAGCATGGTGGTTAATAAATCAGAAGTCTCACACATTCACGGGAAATAACTTACTTCCACAAGGCAAAATAAATACATATACTATACAGATTCAACTGTTTTTTGACCAGTGGCAGATGAGGGGAGAGTTCAGAAAAAAACATGAAAACAAGACTAAAAAAACATTTTTACCAGAGTTGTACTAAGTAGCCTACTACACCTTATTAACAATGCATACTATGTACAGGAAAGCAGATGAACCCAGAATACACTGCAAAAAATTCTGTTCTTACTTAGAATTTTGGTCTTGTTTCCAGTCCAAATATCTAAAAATTCTTAGATCAAGAAGCATTTTCCTGACAAGTAAAAATTATTTTCTTGTTTTTAGGAAAAATAAGTCTAAATTAAGTGAGTTTTTCCTTAAAACAAGCAAAATAATCTGCCAGTGGGGTAAGCAAAATAATCTGCCAGTGGGGTAAGCAAAATAATCTTAATCCAAACTGAAAACAAGATTATATAGTTTATTTTTGGTTTGATATAAGATTATTTTGCTTATACCCCGTGCACTGGCAGATTATTTTGCTTGTTTTAAGGAAAAACTCACTTAATTTTGACGTATTTTTTCTGAAAACAAGAAAAGAATTTTTACTTGTCAAGAAAATGCTTCTTGATTTAAGAACTTTAAGATATTTTGACTAGAAACAAGACAAAAACTCCAAGTAAGAACAGCATTTTTTGCAGTGTATAAAAGCAATGAGCAGTTTCTCATTAAGCGCTTTTCCAAAGAAAACCATTATAAAGAAAACGCTTAACCATTTAGCACTTTGCATTCATATTCTGGGCTCATCTGTTCGCCTGTATATTGTGTGCATCATCAATAAGCTGTATACTGAATTCGATCTTTTAATATCACTGTTTTAGTACATTAAGGCACTTTAAGTGTTTTTCATGTTAAGAATGTACCGCAGTTTTTAGTGACTGTAATACTGCAGCAGGACATGGATCACAAGTGCCCAAAACTTGCATTTTGTTCATATATTTTAGTTTTTCTTCTTTTGAGATGGAAAACTGACAGGCCTGTGCTGCAGTTCTGTGGTGTTTTGCCCTCCAGGTTTCTGCACCAGTCACGTAACTAAAAACTATGAATAGCAAAAACTGTAGGAAGGTTATCATTGGCAGGATTTTGTGAGAAATTTACAAATGACTGTATAAATGTGAAGGATACATTAGGACACACAACTAGAAGTCTTAATATGCTTAAATTCACATTTTTGAAACAACTCACCCCCTTTCCTACGTGCATCTGGAAACATTCATTATTATAAAAAATATCCTACACAGAGTTCATTGCCCAAAGGGGAGTATTATATTTTTAAGATATGTGTATCTGTGTTTGTGTATGGGACTGCAGCGCAGGAGAAATGCTGTTTTGTCTCTAAATATCGTAGAATTACTGCTTTTGAAAACATCTACGTGCATTGATGTACGATCACCATGATTTTGCCAAGTAAGACTTGATTTAGTCTTAATTTAGTCTTAACCCTATCTCTACCCTAAACCTAACCCTACCCATAACTTATCCCTAAAATTAGAGGGAAATGAAATTAATAAATGAATGATGCATTTTTATAGAGCTTTCTCATGTAGTACTGTACACCCAAAGCACTTTACAATCAAATCAGTGGGTCTCCACAGTACAGTGCCCTCACCACACACCAGCTATAGGTGGAGATGAGAGAGAGGGATAGAGCCAATTCAATAGATGGGGATTATTAGGAGGCTAATGGAGGGAATTTGGCCAGGAAAAGTGCCATGGGATTTTTTAATGACGACAGAGAGTCAGGACCTCAGTTTAACCTCTCATCTGAAGTACGGTGCTTGTCCCCGTCACTATTCTGGGGCATTAGAACCCACACAGACCACAGGGTGAGCGCCCCCTGCTGGCTTCACTAACACCTCTTCCAACAGCAAACTAGTTTTACCAGGAGTTCTCCCATCCAGGTGCTGACTAGGCTCAACCCTGCTTAGCTTCAGTGGGAAACCAGTCTTGGGATATGGATGTGGCTGTGGCAGGTGAATAACTCTGATGTAGAAGCACCTACCCCTGGTTGTAAGCCTAAACTTGACATAAACTGTAAACTGCAAACCTCAAATCTGATTGGTTGATTGGAATTTTGATCCAGGATCAACAAAGATGTTGATCCAGGAACATGTACTTGGTGAAATCACCTGCGATACTGGGAGACATTGAGAATGGAAATGAGGTCATGACCAAGGTGGTGCTAAAATGTAGCAAAAACAAGTTAATAGTCGCTAATTCCCATCTTGTTTGAAGTCCATCAGCCATCTGTCTGTTGATAATACTGTTGCCTTATGGAACCGCAGCTGTCAAGTCTTTCATTGACTTTCATTGACATGGCCAAATCTTGATTAAGTGCCTGTTTGGCATTATGATTAAATAGATAATGTCTATATGTGCTGCAACACTTTCTGATGTATTCAAGCACATTTAGTCAAACAATACATGTTTACAAATTTACGTTTCACTGCACTTAAGCAAGTCCGTCAAAAATGAATAAGGTAATTATGGCTTTATATATCACAATTGCAACTTTATTTCTTGTGATTGCCGCTGCATATCTCAAAATTGCAACTTGATATCTCACATTTATGACAAAAGTTTGCTGGTAATTGTGACTGTGACTCTGGTTGTGACTTAAAGGATTAGTTCCCTTTTAAAATGAAAATTAGCCCAAGCTTTACTCACCCTCAAGCCATCCTAGGTGTATATGACTTTCTTCTTTCTGATGAACACAATCTGAGATATATTAATAAATATCCTGACGCATCTGGGCTTTATAATGGCAGTAAGCGTATTGCCAAATGAGTATGAGCTGAAGAAAGTGTCTCCATCCACATCCATCCATCATAAACGTACTCCACACGGCTCCAGTGGTTAATAAAGGCCTTCTGAAGCGAAGCAATGTGTTTGTGTAAAAAAATATCCATATTTAACAAGTTATGAAGTAAAATATCTAGCTTCTGCCAGACTGCCTTCCGTATTCAAGTTACGAAGAAAGTGTAAACTGGCGTCACATCAGTTAAGCTTTTTCCGTAAGTTGAATAGGGAAGGCGTAGGACGTAGCGTAAGCTTTTTGAACTGCAAGACTTTTACACTTTCTTCGTGAGTAGAATATGGAAGGCAGTCTGGCGGAAGCAAAAACGCATCGCTTCACTTCAGAAGTCCTTTATTAACCACTGGAGCCGTGTGGAGTACGTTTATGATGGATGGATGTGGATGGAGACACTTTCTTCAGCCTCATACTCGTTTGGTAACGCATTACTGCCATTATAAAGCTCGGATTGTGTTCATCAGAAAGAAGAAAGTCAAATAGGATGGCTTGAGGGTGAGTAAAGCTTGGGCAAATTTTCATTTGAAAGTGAACTAATCCTTTAATATGTCAGAATATGACTTTATATGTCACTTAATTCTCTCTGGTGACATGTGCCGGACTTCTCCAACCATTTGGTCCTCTTGAACACAATCAAATACAAGAATGAATTCATTTTTGAGCAAAAGCATCAGGTTTAAGCATAAAGACATAATATACATAACAGAAAGACTCTATGTAAACTGCTACGAAACAAATGTGTATTGTAAAAAATGCAATACAAAATATTTGGACTTGTTTGACTTAATTGCAACTTTCATGTAACTCCGACTTTATATATCAAAATTGTGACTTTATATTTTGCTTTGCAACTTTATTTACAGTAATTACGACTTCATATCTCACAGTCACAACTTTATTTTTTGGTAATTTTCACATTATATCTCACAATATTTTCTGCGACTTTATATCTGACAACGTATATCTCACAATGTGACTTTTTTAATTTATACTTTATATTTATTTTACTTTGAGGCAGAAACATGTCAAATGGTTATCTGAATATAATACTTGGCTCTTCATTGAATTAGACAGGAATGATTATGTAATTTAAGTAAATGAATGCAAATACATAAAAAAAAAAATTGTGCGGAAAAACATTAAGATGTTGTTTGTATCGTAGGAAGAATTTCTGTGTGCATGTATTAGCATTTTATGAACCATGACTTCAGTTATCAAAACCACAATATTGCAGACATGTTAAAGATATTTTGATGTACCGTGACACACCTCAGCACACTCACACATGAAAAGACATTACTTGTTCCTTCCTCTCCTGTTCTGATGTGATCTAATCCACAGCCTCCACCAAACTGTCTATCACATCTCTCAGCTTCAGGAAACCTTTCTCTGACACACACTTGCTCTCATTCACACATCGACACACACTCTGTGAAACACATTCTCACACTCTGTTCTTCTCATTTCGCTCTTTCTGATTATGTGCAGAACAAGCAGATTGAATTGAAGCTAGTAAGTATGGCGTCTATGGTGAAATAACTAATCCAATAATCCAATACAACTCCCATTTCAAACTTGGAAATGACAGTGACAGAGACAGATAATTACATATAACTAAAACCTCAGTGGCAATTTATACTTATACTTTGTCCCCTGGGATACTTTTATGAATAAATTGTGAGTGATGCTTGTCTGTGCAAAAACTGTCTTGTTGTGATGCTAGGATTTTCTGAGGTGTTGCTAGGTGGTTGCTTGTCATTTTATTTTTACTGGCACCAAGTTTTCTGGTCAAATTTTCTAAAAACGAAAAAAATTGCACTGTTTGTCAAATGCAGACCAATAGCCTTCATTTGTGAATTAACTATGCTGCGAAGCAGGGGAGTCTCAAGAGAAGCCAATTTAGCCCAGTATATTTTTCTGTTGATATGAAAAATAGGGTACATTTAGCAATATAACGGGTGAATTATGTATATGATGTATATTACGATATTATGATGAACTATATGCCTTTCTCCACTGACGTTCTGAGTTGTTCAAAGTGTTTCTAAAGATAGCCTATGGTTTTTTAAAAGGTAGATTGAGATGGCGAACGAGAACATGGTTTGTGTAACATTAGCAACATATTATTTGCTGTTTGATAAAGTAGTCGAGCAAAAGCTAATCATATCAATTACCGTTATGTGTCCAAAAGAGCGATACATAAAACACATTACCATTCTGATACATCGACTTTTAGACGAGCCTGTATAATTTCTGGTTCAAACTTGTATGTCTAAATTAAACCAATATTTCCACTTTCCATTGTGCAGCGTTTACTACAATAAAGTTGACCGAGTGAATCAGGTATTCTGAGCCGGTGTAAGTGAGTGGAGGCAGGGCTTATTTGCATATTCATGAGTCCACGTATACTTAATAAAGCAAGGGTGTAGAGTTACATTCAAGCTATTTTAAGGCATTAAGAAATTATTTTCACATGAAAAAAAAAATGTAATGTGTCATTTTGGTGACCAAAGATGAGTTTTAAGGAATAAAATAATTGACTACAGGGGGACTTTAAAGTACTTGATTATCATTTTAACTGTAGTGTGTTGTCTGATATTACATTTAAGGTTAATATATTTTACATGTACTAAACTGCAACTTTATCATTACAAATGTGTAATTACAAATATATTTAAATACATGACATACAAGTTTCAGTTGAAATGACATTAAAATGTATTTTAGTTTACCATGCTGGTCAGTACATTCAGCAGTATACTTTAACCATATTTCAAAGAAGTAATTATTAAAATTACATATAAAGATGTTGTCACAGACACGTCAGGCTCCACCGTTCACCAATCACAGCGCACTCCATCACCAGAGTACTAATCACCGCCACCTGCACCTCATCATGAATCCAATCAACAGCACTACTTAGAGCACACACACACAGCACTCCACGTCCGGTCTCGTTTGCAGATACTCATGTTTATGCTTATCTCAAGGACTCCCCGCTCTCTACTTACCTGTCTCCAGCGTGTCTCCTTACCTCCGTGTGTTCAGTCTCCAGTGTGTGTGTGTGCACAATCCATCTCCAGCGATCTCCAGCTCCAGCGACTTCACAGATTCCTATATATCAAGATAAGAGGACAGTTACTATCTCTACTCATCTTCATCATCATCCTATTATTCATCACTGCACTTCCGTTGACTGCTCAATGCTCTACTGGTGTCAATAAACTAACTTTACCTGTTCACATCCTTGTCTGACTCCTGTGTACCGTAACAGATGTACTTAAGCGGGTCAAAAAAGCAGTCTTAAGTTCAACTGATTGCATTTAAACTATAAATTAAACTATAATACATTGACATTTCTGTAACACTTTATTTTACAGTGTCCTTGTTACACATGTTACATGTACAGTAGTTACTGTAGTAATTTCTATAAAAATCCTAACCCTAGCCCAAAGTAAGTACAGGCAGTTAATTATTATTACTCAGTACTTAATGTAGAATTACATTCTAACATGGACACAATTCTACTTTTAAGTACTGAGTAATAATAATTAACTGCCTGTACTTACTGCAACTTTTCCTGATAATTTACTCACCCCCAAGTCATCCAAGATGTTCATGTCTTTCTTTCTTCAGTCGAAAAGAAATTAAAGTTTTTGATAAACATTCTAGGATTTTTCTCCATATAGTAGACTTGAATGGGCACCAAACAGTTGAAGGTCAAAATTAGTTTCACTGCAGCTAAAATTATATAAGTTTTAACCATAAATGCTCAAAACTTTGACCTGTGGAGGGCAGTAATACACTTAGCAGTGTCTACACTGCCGGACTTCAAATAGAGAAGAAAAAGAAGAGAGCTAGTTCAAGATGAGCATTTATGGTTAAAACTTATATAATTTTCAATTTTTTTCAGAAAATGAGCAATGTTTTCACTAGATAAGACCCTTATTTCTCATCTGGGATCGTGTAGAACAATTTGAAGCTGCAGTGAAACTAATTTTGACCTTCAACTGTTTGATGCCCATTCAAGTCTACTATATGGAGAAAAATCCTAGAATGTTTTCATCAAAAACTTTAATTTATTTTCGACTGAAGAAAGAAAGACATGAACATCTTGGATGACATGGGGGTGAGTAAATTATCAGGAAAAGTTTATTTAAAAGTGAACTATTCCTTTAAAATAAAAGGTTACACTTTATTTGAAGGTGTCATTGTTACAGTGTAATTATAAATTGGTCACCATTATGTTTCATGGACTTTCAGTTTGTTTTCATTTGTTACATGTTCCTTTGTTCAGTTCTCCGCCACTCGTCTGTCTCCCCTCTTTACCATTGTTATCAGTTCATATGTGTCAGCTGTGTTCTATTATTTATCCTCAGTTGTGTTTGCTATTTTAGTTCCTCCTGTTTACTCTGTCTTTGTCCAGGCTACGTTACATTATGTTGTGTTCACCCTCCCTGTCTGCCTGTTTGGATTATTGTAATTAAACTTGGAGTATTTTGATCTATTCGTCTGTCTTCATCTTCCTGACTGAAAATAGGTGTTACACTTACTATAGGGTTTGGCTGAGGGTTAGAAAAAATAAAGTGTTACCAAATAAAATGTAGCCCACATTAATTTTTTTTTGCAATTTTCATGCAATTAAGTGTCTAAAAGTATTACATTCAGTTCACACTTAATTCTTTTAAATGCTATTATATCTGTAACGAGTATTTAAAAATAAAAAAAATTATGCTAATGTTTACTTCTTTTTCACAGGGGTTAGATACCACCAAAATGTAACCACATATTTAGGATTGGGGGGCCAAATGTAGTGATTTAAGAATCATCTGTTAAAAAGCAACTATCAGTCAACCATAATTCTGAACACTGATGTGTCTCTCTCAGTCTATATGGTATTTAAGGCCCTGGCAATCACTGCATAGTCTGAGAGGTATATTCTAGCTGCTCTTTGGTATCACTCCAGCCTGACTCATAGAGAGAATAAGGTGTTGCACTTCATGAACATCCCGTTCTCGTGGGATGAGTGTGGAGATCACGTGAAAACTCCCCCACTGTGCCACAGACGGCTCTGGATAAGCCTCATTTCCTACAGAATGGCCAATTTAGGAAGCGACAAATGTAGGCTGAGTCTCTCCATAATGTGGAAGATATGTTTATGATGTGGAGTGCTTTAAAGGACCTATTTTTGACAAATGTGACAAGGTTCAAGGTTATGCAAATAGTTCATAATTGTTCACCTTCTTAATGAAGAGCTGTCAAGGGAAAGAATGCATTGTCCTTGACTGAGCAGTCAAATTGCTAATATTATGGCATTTCTAATTTCTAATATAATTTCACACTGATACATCGTTATTCACTACTTTCTAAAGACTGACTGCCAGTTTCCCCAGAATGAATAGATGATAAATATTGTCTGAAGTATTCATTATTATGATATGAAGACTATGGTGGGAACTTTTGATTTGCTTTGGATTACTGCTGCAGTCACAGGAATCCACACAAAAGATTTCCCCATGTAGATTTTAATTTAACCTTGTTGACCAACAGAAAGCTGCTTAATTTGAAATAGATGGTAAATGTTAAAAAAAATACAAATAATCATTTATACCACATACACTGCCTATCCACAATAATAATCTTTTTTAAAAAATGAAATCAAAATAACAAAATAGTTTGGTAAAATCTGTATAAAGTTTCATTATAAAGAAGATTATGGTTTTGAATTGCATTGGATTACCGCCTTAAGGTGGGGTCACATTTACCGTAGCTTGACGAAATTTTGCGAGCGAAATGCAGTGTGAAGTTCCATTCACACCGCCAGTGACACGCAGTGACAAAGCGACATGATCCCATTCATTTTCAATGGAGGGCTGGTGACTTCTGGCGACAGTGACCCTTGGCAACAGAATGTTGGCGTCAAGTGATACGAGTTACGCTACAAAGTTTAGAAAAGTTTAACCTTATGCAAATGAGCAACAAATTTCACAAGCGACAACCAGTAGGAGTGAAGACTGTCAGTGGAGCTCATATGTTACCATCTCGAGTAAAGGCATGATAGGAGAGAGTTCTGGAGTGATTTCACTGATTTGACTGTAACCACCAACATGTTCTCCAACCAATACGACCATATAGGTCGCTTGTCACTTCCCTGAAATACGACCCATAGGAGCGTTTACTAAAGTGGCGCCTCTATCGACAACAGGACACTTTCATTTTAATTCACGAAATATGACCCATAGGAGCATTTGCTAAAATTGCGCCCCTTTTGACAACAGGACACTTTCATTTTAATGCATTGTTCCCTTTTATCTGCGTCTTTTTTCGGGTTTCGCGTAGCTCAATTGGCAGAGCATTGCAATAACAATATGCAATCATGTGATCATGCGATCGTGGGTTCGATCCCAGGGAACACATGTGCTCATAAAGTGTATATGCACTGTAAATCACTAAGGTTAGGTTTAGGGATGGGGGTGGGTGTAGTCGTTAATAAAAAATGAGTTTTTGCAAAATGGGAATAGGAGAAATGGTGTAAAAAGTCCACACATTGCATTTAAATGAATACGCATTTTGATTGGTAATGACAGTCATATGTCATTTCATGACGACAGACGTAACACGACACTGTCATTATTTTTACGCCCACCAGAGGGCGCATTACTTCAAAATGTAAATATAGGTCGTAATAAGGTGCTTGAAAAACGACCTATAGGGTCGTTTTTTTTGGAGGACAGTCTGGTAACCACATACATGGATATAATTTTGAAAAATAAACTATCGGCAGTCTTAGTGAGTTTGATTCATACATTGGTAGTTTGTGTTGTTAATTATATGATGAAGTGAACAGTTTAGCACTGCTGCAGTTCATATTACAGTTTCCCCTGCATTGTGTTGATTATAAGGGACAAGAAAATGTATTATTTGTCAAATTCGAATGAAGGTTTAGTGAGTTTAATTTGTTGATTGATCAATCATTAATCTAGTTAATGATTTAATGCTCTGAGCACTGCTGTAGTTTATATCACAACACTCTCCAACAGCACAATGCTACTTTTAATTCTTTTAAGTCTAAGGGCCGGTTCACACAGAATGCTTTTTTGCTTTGAAAAACGCGAGATGCGGGTAGTGGAATGGGAAAAAAGATGCATTGGGTCTCGAGATGCATTTTTTAAAAGTTGAACCGACTTTAACTTCAATGCCGCGTTTTTAGAACGCTGTGTCATGCGCAAGACACTGCAAAAGATGTAAGACACAAGCGCAACAGTCAAACACGTCTGTGTGCGCAAGACATGAGCGTTGTCAGCCTTCACTGAGGTAACCTGGATGCCTCTGAACTTTGGGGGATGCCTGGTGAACTGAATCGCATAGCCATGTCTGATAGTCTGAAGGAGCCAGTGAGACGGGCTGGGGAGCGCTAGCCAAGCTCTCAGAGAGTTTGCAAGCAGGACCAAGGGAACCACAGATGTTCCCGTGGTGGGGACACAGGTGGAACACAGGGACCCGGCACGGGGGCTCCGTGGTGGCCTGCAGCGGGGTCTGAGCGATGCAACACTTACCTGGTTCCACAGTTGGGCAGAGGGTGCGTGAGAAGACTTGGTCATTATCTGGTGACAGAAGAGGAGGATGAGAGTGATGAGGTTTTTCGCCACCCAGTGCTCTCCGTGCCCTCTTGGGACCCATAGATAGAGGAAACTGCTCTTTCTTTGAGAATTCGGGTACAGAAACAAACGGAAACAAAGGATTCTCCACCCGGCCCTCTGCTTGCAACCGGCTCCACGAAGCTGCTTAGTTGGAGGTTGCTGACACATCCTGTGTCGCCATCCAGACACAGGATGGCGCCCTTGGCGATGAGCAGGCTGAGGCGCTGCAGCCGGCAGTCGGGTGGATGCAGCAGCTGTCCGCCAGGGCATGATGTGCTTGATAGCCTCAGTCTGCTCCTGTGCGGCCGAGAACTGCTGGGCGAAGCTCTCGACCGTGTCGCCGAAGAGGCCGGTCTGGGACACGGGGGAATTTAGAAACCGAATTTTATCGGCATCCCCAGACACAGCCATAGATGGTGTTCCTGGACCACCAAATGGACATCTCACATCTCAGAGACCGTGCAGTGACCTTCGTTGCGTGAAGCGTGAGGTCTGTTGCGGTACAAAGTTGTTGTAGAACTTCTGGGTTGTGACCACCCTCGTGCAGGTCTTTGAGCACTTTGGCTTGATGCACCTGCAGTAATGTCAAGGCGTGTAGGGCGGAGGCAGGCTTCGTAGGCATTGCCAGTTAAACTAGAAGAATACCTACAGGCCCGTGAGCGGAGACACGGGTTACCCCACCAGGGTGAAGCGGTGCTTGGACACAATTGCATCGCAACCGACAGCTCCACCGGGGGGATCCCCGTGTACCCCTTGGCCGTCCCACCATCGAGGGTGGTGAGGGTGGAGGAGAAACCGGGTCTGCTTCTAGCATGTAAAAGGTGCCGTCCACAACCTGGTAAGTTCCTCATTCCCCCCTCGGGAAGAATGGGACCAGGGCGGGACGCTGAGAACCAGCGCAAGCTGCCCTGAGAAACCAATCATCCAACCTCGAGGGCTGGGACATGGTGGAGAATTCCACTTGAGCCTGACCCTCTCGGCGGCCCGGGCAAGCATAGCCATCAACTCCTGGTCTGACTCGGACAATATTACTATTCCCGAAGGAGGCAACTCAGCCGAATAATCATCCCCAGAGAGAGTATAGGCTCACCCTCCGATGCAGCGATACACATCTGGTCGTCGAGGGGACCAATGTGAAGAAAGTGTAAAACTCTTGCAGTTCACAAAGCTTATGCTACGTCCTACACCTTCCCCATTCAACTTATGGAAAAAGTGTAACTGATGCGACGCCAGTTTACACTTTCTTCGTAACTTGAATACAGAAGGCAGTCTGGCGGAAGCTATTTATTTTACTTCATAACTTGTTAAATATGGATTTTTTTTTTTTTACACAAACGCATCGCTTCACTTCAGAAGGTCTTTATTAACCCCCCGGAGCTGTGTGGAATATGTTTATGATGGATGGATGTGGATGGATGCACTTTCTTGAGCTTCATACTCGTTGGTCCCGTTCACTGCCATTATAAAGCTCGGATGCATAAGGATATTTATTAATATTTCTCCTATTATGTTCATCAGAAAGAAGAAAGTTATATACACCTAGGATTCTAGGTTCATACTAGCTTCATACATCTCTATGCTATTGATAATGGACTTTTTGTACATGAAATTTCGCTAATCTGACCACACCTTTATTACCAGATACCAAAACTCTGAGCGTCCTGGGCTTACCGTGATTTCAAAAAGAAGGATCAGCATCATTTTGGTCCTAAAACAATGTTCCTGTTAAACAATCAAAGGTTATAGAGCCTTGAACATTCTTATTAGTCATCATTCCCTTTGATTGGATAGTACAATGGGGCAGTCGTGGCCTAATATAGAGAGTCGGACTTGTAACCCAAAGGTCATGGGTTCGAGTCTCAGGTCCGGCAGGGATTGTCGGTGAGGGGAGTGAATGTCCAGCGCTCTCCCCACCTTCAATACCACGACTGAGGTGAGACCCTTGAGCAAGGCACCGTACCCCCAACTGCTCCCCGGGCGCCGCAGCAATGGCTGCCCACTGCTCCGGGTGTGTGTTCACTGCTGTGTGTGTGCACCTGGATGGGTTAAATGCAGAGCACAAATTCCGAGTATGGGTCACCATACTTGGCCACATGTCACTTCACTTTCACTTCACTTACAAGTGGGGGTTAGGACTATTTTTCTTTAACCGCAAAAGATGTTGATGTTCTACTTGGCAAAATAAACCTTTGTCCTGTGACCAAGAGGAACATTACCACCATGTAATAGCTTCAAGTGATGAATCCACACTGCGACCCCAAGCAACGTCACTATCTCTCACATTTGTTGGTCGAAAAATCTGAAATTTAAAGATTTAAAAGTAGGTGCAGAGTGCAGTCCGACCACTTTGTAGTGGTCTGTGAATGGAAAAACAACATCACTTGGAAATGTCAATTACAAGAGCACCAGGAAGCCCCAGGTAGGTCCAGATAAAACCTGCAGAACAGATTAAACATTTGAACAAGAAGAGGCACTATATGGATTGTTCCAGAAAACACAGTGTGTGTTTAATGACACTGCTCTAATAGGAGTGTGCCTCTAATGGGAATGTGCATTACATTTCTTTGAAGTCTCAAGAATAATTGTGTCTTAATGTGGTTCTTTATAGGACTTTTAATATCTTACCAGAATGAAGACATGTAAAACACTGCAGTAGATGAGCAGAAAGATATTGAGCTTTTTATAACATTTTTGTTTTAAGTTTTGAGTTGTGAAAAATGCAAAACCTTTCCAGTTAAGAAGCCATCCATTATTCTTAGTATAAATGACTAAGCTGTCATAAAATCAACCATTTAAGTCAACCATTAAAAAAATTAATTATGTTTGCACATAGTGCTTTTAAAGTTCACTGAACCCATTATTGACATCTCTTACATAACTGTTACTTTGATTATTCCTCTTAAACAACATACCTTTCAACATTTTTAATTCAAATCAAATAATTATTGACCACATATCCAAAATAATAGAACTTTTGGGAACCAAAACTGTTTTTGGGTGCACTATCCCTTTAAAAGCTCAAAAGCATAATAAATAGTGAAGCATGGATGACACTTGACTTTTCCTAAATTTATGAGAACTGGTAATTAAATAGATATCAACTTCAACATGTCCAAATTTCCAACATGAAATCAGAGGACCCAGGCATGAAAAATTAATATGCAAAATATTTGTTTTACTGCATTTTACCAAAGTCCCTACTGTGGTAAAACAAGGACAATATTTTTGATTACACCTTTTTCAACAGAACACTGTGCTAAAACAGAGGGCTGCAGTTTCAATGTGGGATTATTTGAAGACAATATAAGTGAAACGTTTTTCAGTGCCTATTATTATTTAGACTATAACAAATGGGTCTCTGGTGAAGTCAACAGATACACCGCCGCGAGTGCGAGCGAGTCTCTCTCGCGCTCGATATCTGAAGGCACCTCCTTCTTGCGCCTCAGGTTTGCTTGATAAACCTCAGCTCCTCAAACCACCAGTTACTCCTGCACAGGAGAGAACAGTACATCTGAAAGCGCCGTATCGAGCTACAGTCTCGGACACAGGGTTTGCGCCAGTCATACACGGTAAGATGCGCGTGAGCAGAGTTTCACAATGGGTTTTAATTAGGGGAACTTAGCGAAACATTTAGCGTATTTGTTTCATGGTAAAATGATCTTTACAGTGTGGCATTAGGGATTCAGCCTCCTTCAGTTATGGGTGCAGAGGGTCTGAAAGATGTTGCATACTTTCGAAGTCGTACGTGACATTGGAGACTCCGATTATGTTCGGTTCAGATCGGATCAATTGGTCAGTCCTGTCAGTGGGCATGATCATGGTTATGATCATCTTTATGCATTCTATTCTATTCTATTCTATTCTATTCTATTCTATTCTATTCTATTCTATCCCCCTGCACTGCTTTATTCAGTTATTTTCTATATTCACAAATTCTGGTCTCTTATGTTGTTCTCCTGTTATTTTGTTGTCATGTTCTATTCTATTCTATTCTATTCTATTCTATTCTATTCTATTCTATTCTATTCTATTCTATTCCCCTGCACTGCTTTATTCAGTTATTTTCTATATTCACACATTCTGGTCTCTTTTGTTGTTCTCCTGTTATTTTGTTGTCATGTTCTATTCTATTCTATTCTATTCTATTCTATTCTATTCTATTCTATTCTATCCCCCTGCACTGCTTTATTCAGTTATTTTCTATATTCACAAATTCTGGTCTCTTATGTTGTTCTCCTGTTATTTTGCTGTTCTATTCTATTCTATTCTATTCTATTCTATCCCCCTGCACTGCTTTATTCTGTTATTTTCGATGTTGACAAATTCTGGTCTCTTATGGTGTTCTCCTGTTTTGTTGTCATGTTCTGTTCTATTCTATTCTATTCTGTTCTATTCTATTCTATTCTATTCTATTCTACTGCTCTGATCTGTTCTTATTTGTTATGTTATATTCTATTCTGTTCTGTTCTATTTTATTCTGTTTTCCTGTTCTAACCTGTTGTTCTGTTCTGTTCTTTTCTATTCTATTCTATTCTACTCTGTTCTGTTCTGTTCTATTCAGTTTTGTGAGTGTGTGTGTACCTGGTATTCTCTATGTTATGGTGACCAAATGTCTTTTTTTTTTTGGCCCCCATGAGGAAAACAGCTTATAAATCATACGAAATTAAGATTTATTTATTTATTTTTTTGTATTTTTGGGGGGAAAATGTAAAAATGCAGTAAGTTTTCTGTGATGGCCAAGTTTAGGGGGTAGGTTTAGGAGACTATACAGTTTGTACAGTATAAAAATCATGTCTATTAGTCCCCATAAATGCATTTTTTGTGCATGATTGATCATAGTTCAGATATGCATATTAGTGTTATTAGTAAAGTATGTTGATCAAATGAATTACTTCGTCACCTCATTCAAGACAGAAAAGAAATGTTGAATCTCCGTACACCAGAATGCGCTACGGTCACGAAGCCATTATTCGTGCTTTTGCATTTATTACTGTGGAAATATGTAAATATCTTTCTCATCTCAAGCTAATGGCTCTTTCAATAAGAGCCAGCCTCTTAACACAAGTGCTTGGCTCTGAAAAAAACACACCAAGTCATTTCCACCATGTGAATGTTATGAATGCTGGATATTCATAACTGGTTTGCTGTGCTCATTATAATTGGGCTGTGTTTCTCTTCAGAGCTGTTTCTCTATCGTCATAAATGCCTAACAACCCAAGGAATCAAAGACAGATGCAAATAGTGAAGCATCGAAAGCTTTGATTCACATGCGCTGTCTTCACACTCGCTGGTGAAATGGGCAAGCGCTGCTTTTTCATTATAAATGTTATTTCACACTCAACTCATTATCACCCGCCAAAGACACGCAAACTAAAAACACCTGTTACATAAGTGGTATAAAGTTATAAATAAGTGCATGAGGAACAAATCTTCTGATGTTAGCTTAAGACTGACTGCAGATCAGATCAGCTTTGGTTTGACAATTCGTTGTGTTTGCTTATTACTACAAAAATACTAGTTTATCTAAGTAGTAGTGTTCTAGTTTAATAATACAGGTTTTGGAGTTCTTCACAGACAGAGGGTTTCAGTAAAACAGGTGGCATGACAAAGAAAAATGTCTTCTCATTTCATATGGTTTATCATGATCTTATTTTGCCTCATAAAAATAAGCATATGTAGCCAGATTCATAAGTCATCTCGGCATTGTTAAAAATAGCATGCGTATGTGCATCATCTCAAGAATTCTTTCTTTTTTGAATTCTGAAGCCGGCTTTGGGAAACCAGTTTTTATTATCTGATCTCTTGTGACCTGTAATGGGTAATTTTTTAAAAATGATATTCAAATAATTTTGGAGTTTTGCTTCTGAGGTCTGGAAAGGTTTAACTCAAGTCTTTAAGTGTTCTTCCTTGTTCCTTTAGGTTTTTTTATTACTGAATTGATGTGCATAAGTATTGGTTATAGAGAGGTTGTAGCTGTCGGTTTTAGTATCAAAATAAGGTCTATTATCCTTCTTGCTTGTATTGTATCTTTGTAAACCTGAGATGCTATAAAAGTCTGAAAGTGAGATGTGCACCCATGATACACCTTTCATCTTTGACACGTTCAGTTGATGGCTGCCTCTCTGATCTAAAACTAGTTTGTTTCTCTCTCCATTATCATGTTGAAAAGATTCGAGAAGAGGAAGGAGAACAGCAGCACTGAAGGAATTTTTATAAATTCTTTGTATAAAGTGACTAAACTCAAGTAAGGTTTTGATCATGTATAACAAGTTTACAAGCATTCAAGGTCAAAAACACTTACATTTTCTCATAATATCCATTGCAGCATCAGCTCTTTCCTCACAGTGTCTGAAACGGTTCAATCAAGGATCCGGTCTCTGTAAACCCCTCCTTTCTGAGAGCCTACTCTGCTCTGATTGGTCAGATTGTCCAGTCTGTCGATTGGTCGACCGCTTACAGCACGTGTCGGAAACCAAACACTCAGCACTTGATATGAACAGTAATGATGGCATCAGTTTTACCGTATCTATTCCAGCATGAGTCCTCATCCTTTGGAAGTGCATCAAAGTGGATTTGCTTTCGCGTTAGAAAACAGCATTTTCTTGAAATGTCAAAAACACGAACCAAACTCTTCCAGTCTCAGCTACAACTACAGTGTTTGAGGGTCAAATTAGACGTTGTTCACATGAACACCATATTATGCACATTTGTTACAAACCTATGTAGGTTTGAGCAGGAAGAGAGACTGGAATTACTGACGACTCGTTTCAGGCAGTTCAGAATCAATTCTTTCTTTTGGAAGACAATAACTTTATTTGTCATGCACTTTGATCATTCACAAACAGACATGAACGGTCATATCTGAAAAAGCATAACAAGGGCAATTTAAGAATAATCCAAAAAGCATCTGGTTCTTTACTGGAAGTAAAGAGTTGATCATTGACTTAGATTTACTCATTTAATAACCTAGAAATAGCACAAAAATTGATTATTAGTGCAGATTTTTTTAATAGTTTATTTAAAGCCCCCCTGTACTGTATTTTGTCCATTAAAACACATATTTGATCACCAAAATGACACATTTAAAAAAAAATTACTGTGAAAAAAAAAAATTCTTCATGCCTTAAAATAGCTTGAATGTAACTCTACACCCTTGCTTCACTTATGCGGATCTATGAATATGCAAATTAGCCCCGCCTCCACTGACTCAGAGATCCACTCGGTCAACTTACTGAGGTAAACGCTGCACAATGGTATCGTTTTTTACAATGTTGGACACATAACGGTAATTAATATGATTAGCCTTTTGCTTGACTACATTATCAAACAGCTAATAATGTGTTGCTAATGTTACACAAACCATGTTCCCATTCGCTAGTCAGACAGCTGACCTCTAACAATCAGTATCCTTACAAACGCTTTGAACACCTTAACGTCAGTGGAGAAAGGCTTATTGTTCATCATAACATCGTAATATACATCATATACCCGCTATATTGCTAAATCTACAAGATTTTTTATATCAACAGAAAAATATACCGGGATATATTCTCTTGAGACTCTTCTGCCTCAGAGCGGTCATGGTTAATGATATGCTAAAGCCCGCCGGCATGTTGACATGATTGGTTACAAGGTAGTTTGTGACGTCAGAAACACCAGCGATTTCAAACCGTGTCTTTGGTTCACTGCAGTTTTTTTTTTTTTTTTTTTTTTTTTTTTTTTTTTTNTTGATTTATTTTTTGCCATTTTTGCCTTTATTACGATAGGACAGTTACTAGACAGGAAGCGAAGTAAGAGAGAGAGAGGGGGACGGGATCGGGAAAGGACCACGAGCCGGGACTCGAACTCGGGTCGCCCGAAGCGCATTGGCGCTACATGTCGGCGCGCTGCCCATGAGGCCATCGGCGCCGACGGTTCACTGCAGTTTTAAGGAGAAAATACTGGAGATAGCAATGGTGTTGACATGAATTTGCACATGGTTTGTCTTAAAGCGTTTTTTTAGACATAAGTGTAATTTTTTTGTCATTAGTATTCATAAGTTACAGTTCCTTTTCTGAGAACTATCAGATTGAAGTTCGTTCACAGGGAGACGAGAGATCACGCATCATGTTAGTTTTCTTTATTTTACAAAAAGCACAACATTTTGTTTTTACTCTGAGTGTATACAAATAAAAGAAGATATTCTATAGTTTCAATTGATATATTACTTATGTCTCTATGACAAAAAATGACGGAGTATTTTAAGTCTGTTTTACTGCAATGTGAAAAAAACCTGCAAAACGCGCCGGCGCGTTTTCAGACCTCAGAGAGTTAAAAACACCACATAGACATATAAACACTTGATTTTCACCACAGGTGGGCTTTAATATTTTTTTTATGTATTTATTATCGTTTTATTTATCAATTTATTCTTCATTTTACAGAATATTACGTAATTTATACATTAATTGTAGTTATTTAATATAACTGTTTATTTTAAATATTTATTTTTCATTTGAACTTTTGTTTGTTTTAAATCAGTCAAAATCCTAAAACTCTCCAGGATCAAGGACAAAAATCCCAGATGTTAGCGGTGTCACATTTCTGAACCCCACTGTTTAGTAAAGCTCATGCTGTTTTTCTTCTAAATAAATGCTCAGCAGGCACAGAGACATGTTTAAAACTTGCTGTATTTGAATGCAAATCATGATTTTACCCTTTACAATATAAAACAACTAATGCATTTCTGTCCACACATCACAGCACGCCACTGTTCATTAACTTTAATAAAACATGCATGTTTTTCAGTTGACTGGAGCCCTGTAGGTTGTACCACATCTGAGAACTATCAAAGCTAAAGCTCATCTTGGATCCCTCCTGCTATCACAGGGTGTGTTTGCCCGTGGCAGGCTCTGTTATAAATATAGGCGCTCTTTGAGTTATGCATGCTGATGCACAGGTTTTTGAAGCTTGAGTGTTGGCAAAAAAGTTGTGGCATGTTTTCCATACAGCAATTCTGGAATAACATGCACTGTCACTTCTCTCTCCAAACACACACCAGGTACAATTAAGTTTCAGAAAGATAGGCATGGCTTGTGGTAACGTATTACAAGTGCACTCTAAAAAATGCTGGGTTAAAAACAACCCAAGTTGGGTTGAAAATGGACAAACCCAGCGATTGGGTTGTTTTGACCCAGCAGTTGGGTTAAATGTTTGCCCAACCTGCTGGGTAGTTTTATTTAACCCAACAATTGTTTACAAATGACTATATGTCTGGCTTAAAATGAACCCAAAATAGGTTGGAAATTAAAAATCAGACTCATAATTACTAGAGGCAACAATAATAATCAAAAAGATGAGCATTTATTAATAAGCAATTTAATAAATGTTTATTGTTTAAATATTATTCAAAAAAGTATTAATAAATGTTTGTTTATTAAACATATTAATAAATGGTAATTTCCAACATATTTTGGGTTAATTTTAAGCAAGAAATACAGTAATTTTTAAACAATATTTGGGTTAAATAAAACTACCCAGCAGGTTGGGTAAACATTTAACCCAGCCGCTGGGTTAAAACAACCCAATCGCTGGGTTTGTCCATTTTCAACCCAACTTGGGTTGTTTTTAACCCAGCATTTTTTAGAGTGTAGGCAACTTTGAGTTTCAGCATTACTTCATCTTTCTTTCTTAGTCATGAACTCACGCAGCACCTCTTAAAAATTCATACCTGCACTTCTGGCAAAACAGAAGTCTACCGTCAACAGGGACCTGCAGTTTTAGCTGTTCTCAGCTACTGCGCCAGCAAAGCCCCGAATGAGCTGAGAGCCCTGCTAGGAAATTCATCTGTAGGTAGTTTTTGGGAACACGGCAGCTGGTTTCTAACAAAGAGATATGCGGAGAGATCCGTTAGCATTCTCATACATTTCAATGCAAGTTGTTCGACTGGCACAGAACCCCTGGAACTATGAGCTAAAAAATCTGCCATCTTCTTTCAGAACTTTTTAAGTGAAAATCACCTGTGCTCTTACTGTGACTACTTACATAGTTGATACTATAATGGAACATTAAATATATACACTGATCAGGCTTAACATTATGAGCACTGACAGGTGAAGTGAATAACACTGATTATCTCTTCATCACGGCACCTGTTAGTGGGTGGGATATATGAGGCAGCAAGAGAACATTTTGTCCTCATGTTGATGTGTTAGAAGCAGGAAAAATGGGCAAGCGTTAGGATTTGAGCGAGTTTGACAAGGGACAAATTGTGATGGCTAGACGACTGGGTCAGAGCATCTCCAACACTGCAGCTCTTGTGGGGTGTTCCCGGTCTGCAGTGGTCAGTATCCATCAGAAGTGCTCCAAGGAAGGAACAGTGGTGAACCGGCGACCGGGTCATGGGCGGCCAAGGCTCATTGATGCACGTGGGGAACGAAGGCTCGATCCAACAGATGAGCTACTGTAGCTCAAATTGCTCAAGAAGTTAATGCTGGTTCTGATAGAAAGGTGTCAGAATACATAGTGCATCAGTTTGTTGCGTACACTCTAAAAAATGCTGGGTTAAAAACAACCCAAGTTGGGTTGAAAATGGACAAACCCAGCGATTGGGTTGTTTTGACCCAGCAGTTGGGTTAAATGTTTGCCCAACCTGCTGGGTAGTTTTATTTAACCCAACAATTGTTTACAAATTACTATATGTCTGGCTTAAAATGAACCCAAAATAGGTTGGAAATAAAAAATCAGACTCATAATTACTAGAGGCAACAATAATAATCAAAAAGATGAGCATTTATTAATAAGCAATTTAATAAATGTTTATTGTTTAAATATTATTCAAAAAAGTATTAATAAATGTTTGTTTATTAAACATATTAATAAATGTTAATTTCCAACATATTTTGGGTTCATTTTAAGCAAGAAATACAGTCATTTTTAAACAATATTTGGGTTAAATAAAACTACCCAGCAGGTTGGGCAAACATGTAACCCAGCCGCTGGGTTAAAACAACCCAATTGCTGGGTTTGTCCATTTTCAACCCAACTTGGGTTGTTTTTAACCCAGCATTTTTTAGAGTGTATGGAGCTGCATAGCCGCAGATCAGTCAGGATGCCCATGCTGACCCCTGTCCACCGCCGAAAGCACCAACAGAAAATGGTCAAACCAGATGTAGTTACGTGAGCCTTGAACTGTAAAAAAAGTGCACTCACTCTGTATTTTTTTTTCTTTATCAGAAAGGCCATCTACCAGATGGTGCTAAAACATAACACATACAGCAAATAACCAGCTAGGCCCACCTAGAAACGTTAATACGTTACATTACTGTTACAGGTGTCTGAAATAAGTCAAGCATATCTGGGCTGACCAGAAGTCTCTTTCCCTCCATGTTGTCTATTTGAAAATGGAGGAGTCATGGAGACCGGTTCGAGAGCTCTGTGGGGAAGTTGTTTTTGAGGTTTTAACCTTTGTGTGTGCAAGCAATCGTGCATCATGTGCTCTTTGTCTCAGATATTGAACGGAGTATCTTTGCTTCATTGCAACACACTGTCACAGGAGGAGATTCATTGGCAGAGTCTACAGCATCCTAATTGAAAACAATCAGTGTCCTTTATAAAGGGGCGGTTAGAGATGGGGGCAATAATGAGCTTTATTACCACTTATCAGCCGTATGTGAGGCACATCTGGGCTGAGACTCTGTGATTGATTTACTGTCGATGTTAACTGCAATAACCCTTTGGGATCTATGTTAATTACACTTAAGCTAGTTATTTCTATTTAGATGGATTCTTCAATAAAGAGCCGATGGTGCGTTTCTTCAAGGGAATGATGAAAATTGCACCCTCATTTTTTCTTCCCCAAAAGAATCTTCACGCTGCTCATTTCCATAATCATTAATGACCAAATCATTTATTAAATAATGCTGTTGCTAACCCTTGTGAAAAAAGTGTACTCAATACAATTTAAAGACACTTAAAATCTTTAAAGTATATATATATATATATGAAGTGAAGTGACATGTGGCCAAGTATGGTGACCAATACTCGGAATTTGTGCTCTGCATTTAACCCATCCAAGTGCACACACACAGCAGTGAACACACACACCGTGAACACACACCCGGAGCAGTGGGCAGCCATTGCTGCGGCGCCCGGGGAGCAGTTGGGGGTACGGTGCCTTGCTCAAGGGTCTCACCTCAGTCGTGGTATTGAAGGTGGGGAGAGCGCTGGACATTCACTCCCCTCACCGACAATCCCTGCCGGACCTGAGACTCGAACCCATGACCTTTGGGTTACAAGTCCGACTCTCTATCCATTAGGCCATGACTGCCCCTATATATACACTACCGTTCAAAAGTTTGGGGTCAGTAAGATTTTTTTAATGTTTTAAAAGAAGTATCTTCTGCTCACCAAGCCTGCATTTATTTGATTAAAAATACAAACAAAAACAGTAATATTGTGAAATATTATTCCAATTTAAAACAGCTGTTTTCTATGTCAATATACAGTAAAGTGTAATTTATTTCTGTGATCAAAGCTGAATTTTCAGCATCATTACTCCAGTCTTCAGTGTCACATGATCCTTCAGAAATCAATCTAATATGATGATTTGATGCTCAAGAAACATTCATTATTATTATCAATGTTGAAAACAGTTATTTACATTTTATTTCATTATGCTATGATGAATAGAAAGTTCAAAAGAACAGCATTTGTCTGAAATCTAAATCTTTTGTAACATTAAACGCTACCGTTCAAAAGTTTGGGGTCAATTTTATTTTTGGGGGATAGAAATAAAATTAATCAATACTTTTATTCATCAAGGATGAGTTAAACTGATCAAAAGTTACAGTAAAGACAATGATAATGTTAGAAAATATTCTATTTTAAATAAATGCTGTTCTTTTTAACTTTCTATTCATCGATGAATTTTGAAAAAAATTTGTACACAACTGTTTTCAACATTGATAATAATAATGAATGTTTCTTGAGCATCAAATCATCATATTAGATTGATTTCTGAAGGATCATGTGACACTGAAGACTGAAGTAATGATGCTGAAAATTCAGCTTTGCATCACAGGAATAAATTACACTTTACTGTATATTGACATAGAAAACAGCTGTTTTAAATTGGAATAATATTTCACAATATTACTGTTTTTGTTTGTATTTTTAATCAAATAAATGCAGGCTTGGTGAGCAGAAGATACTTCTTTTAAAACATTAAAAAATCTTACTGACCCCAAACTTTTGAACGGTAGTGTATATATATTTAAAAACTGTTCTTGCAGATAATATACCATTAATAATGAAATAAAAGGCCACTTGAAGAGAGTACACTCTCATGAATGTTTCTCAACAAGTACTTTTTTAAAAAGTGCACTTTGTAATAATGTCAAATTAAAAGCTTTTCTTTAATGCAAGTTTTAATTAAGTACACTTATTTTGATGTGGATACTAAAGCACATGTGAAATACTTGATTATCATTTTACCTGTAGTATGTTGTTTGATATTACGTTTAAAGTTAATATATTTTAAATGTACTAAATTGCAACAACAAATGCGTAATTACAAATGTATTTAAATACATGATACACAAGTTTCAATAGAAATGACACGGACGTATAAGTCTATTCGGCAGCACACTTTTACCATATTTCAAACACAATCATGAAACTACATTTTAAGATATACTTAAGTTCTACTTAAGTATGTCAAAAAAGCACTAAGTTAAACTAATTGCATTAAATATAAATTTAAACTATAATATATTTTCATTTAATTGTAAATAACATGCAATCAAGTGTCTGAAAACATTACACTCATTTCACACTTAAGTATAGTCACGGTTATGTTCCGCTTTTATTTTGACATTCTGTTTTGTTTCCATTAGTTCCTGTTTCTCTGTTCTGTTTAGTTTCGGATTCCACATTTACTCATTACTCCCATGTTAGTTTCCCTAGTTACCCATTACTTTCACCTGTGTCTCATTAAGGCTGCGTCTGAAAGCTGAAAAATGCTGCTTCGGCAGGCAGGATACAGAGGTAGGAAGACACCAAGGCTCATCCAAATGCAATGATTGTGTCACTTCCTGTCTCCTAAGATACCTTCATCATACTTTTTCCACTTTTGATGTCCTTTCTACCAAAAAATTTGCATTGGAGTAATTCAACATTCACTTAGTTATCACCAAAACACCCTCTATTTTGTTGTAGATCATTATAATTCTATGACATCCCCCCCTGCAAAAACTCATTTCCAGGAGATGATACTTCATCCCCCCCAACTAACATGGGATCATTAATTTACTATTCGTGTGCTGAAAGTGAAAGTGTTGTAGTTGAGTGTGATGAAAAAACAGGCGAGGGTCTCCACAAAATCCGAACGAAAGTGGTCACAGAAGATGTATTTGAAACGCTTGATAATACCTGGTGTAACAGTGGTGTAATGTGTCTTGGCTTTCCGGAATATTGTATATAACTTGCGCCTGTCAGGGAGCAGCTAATAATATGCAGGAGACTCCCGGACCTTCTGGGAGAAGTGGCATGTCTGTGTTACGCTGCCTCAGAAGCCTGTCAGAAATCAGTTTCATTGCATCATGCATCCAAGATTTATAACGGCAGTGAGCGGGATCAACGAGTATGAGCTTCTGAAGTCCTTCTGAAGCGAAGCGATGTGTTTGTGTAAGAAAAATATCCATATTTAACAAGTTACCTAGCTTTCGCCAGACCTTTCGTATTATGCTTACGAAGAAAGTGTAAAACTCTCAAAGTTCAAAAAGCTTACGCTACATCCTACGCCTTCCCTATTCAACTTACGGAAAAAGCGTAACTGACGCGAAGCCAGTTCCATTTGTTTCGGAACTTGAATACGGAAGGCAGTCTTGCGGAAGCTCGATATTTTACTTCATAACTTGTTACATATGGATATTTTTTTTACACAAACGCATCACTTCAGAAGGCCTTTATTAACCCCCGGAGTTGTGTGGAGTATATTTATGATGGATGGATGTGGATGGAGGCACTTTCTTCAGCTTCATACTCGTTGATCCCGCTCACTGCCATTATAAAGCTCGGATGCGTAAGGATATTTATTAATATATCTCAGATTGTGTTCATCAGAAAGAAGAAAGTCATATACACATAGGATGGCTTCAGGGTGAGTAAAGCTTGGGCTAATTTTCATTTGAAAGTGAACTAATCCTTTAAGTACACTGGATAACTGAATAAAGTATATGTAAAAAGTTGTCTCAGCTAATGGAACCGCTTTGGGGTCCAACAGGGAAACGACTCGGCAGAGGGAGAGAATAAACACCGGCCTCACCGTGCGTGTGGATTCAATGAAAAAACTACAGCATTCTCAAAATGACAAAGTCTGCAATCATAAATCAATTTAAATGCACATAATCTAATGAATTATTCATTAATGCCAATCACAGCTATTATTGCTATGGTGATTATGTAATCTCTCAAGCTTTATGCAATAATTGCATCTGGTGTCTGCTGTTAAATGTCATTTGGCTGTTTGAATGCAGGATTACACTCGTAATGCATTATTTCTCTCCTGTCCAATCAAAGCCTCGGGTCATTCGTTTCAATCAGGGATGTTTCCCTGATTTTTAAATACTTACTCCAGTAGGGTGTCTCATTTGTGATTTTAACTTTTAAAGACTGCTAATGAGTTTGCCCTTTTTTCCCAGCGGTCATGCAGTGAAGAGTAGACTCGGAGACGGACTGTGAGAACTAACAAGGCCATTTCGTTGCAATTCTGTTTGCTGCAGTGTAGGTCATTAATTGTTTGGAATATTCATATTGTTTCAAATAATGTATTTACTATGATTGGCTAAGTATTTTCTCAGCCAAATGAGAGACAGGCCAAAGCGAATGGATTTATTTTTCTCCGTAGCTGTATGTATTTGAGCTGTACTGAAGTCTCACTCTGGCTTGAGGAAATCAGATGGGTTTAACGCAGCAGGATTCTGCTCATAATTAGATTCCCATTGTTAAACCTCACTGGGTTATTCATCACCTGCCAGTGTGCTTATACGTGCAGGCTCAGTAACTATTACTGCAAAGCCAGAGCACTATAAGAAATCATCAAGGAAAAATGTGTGAGACAGATGGAGAGAAGGAGTGCTGCTGCAAGTGCTGCTTTAATTATCAGGTTTTCTGCTCACATTTTTTGACAGAGTTTACCAGTATTGGATGCATGTTTTTTATGCCCTTGTGCAAGTATTAGGACAAGACTTTTGGAGCAACAAGTGTGTTGCTCGATGGCACTTTGGTGCAGTGGGGATTGAACGGTAGCATCCCTGAGCTTTAGTCTCTACACCATCCCTGCGCTTCCGTAAGAGTTTCATAACAAAGTTGTTTAACATCACGTAAGCATCTCTAGTCTGTTCCAGTTCTGTGTCCGTTACTGAGGATGCGCCAATAAAGATTATTAGTTGCTTATTTTTAATATTCTGAATAATAACCGATCTGATGGCTATGGAAGAGGATTAGGGCCAAACAATAATAAAAAAATAAAACCATCTCGAGATTAAACTCGTTAAATTACGAGAAAAAAGTCGAGATAAAATGTTGAGAATAAACTCGTTAAATTACGAGAATAAAGTAATTAAATTACGAGAATAAAGTAATTAAATTACGAGAATAAACTCATTAAATTACGAGAATAAACTCATTAAATTACGAGAATAAAGTCATTAAATTACGAGAATAAAGTCGAGATAAAATGTTGAGAATAAAGTCATTAAATTACGAGAATAAACTCATTAAATTACAAGAATAAAGTCATTCAATTATGAGAATAAAGTCATTAAATTACGAGAATAAACTCATTAAATTACGAGAATAAAGTCATTAAATTACGAGAATAAAGTCATTAAATTACGAGAATAAAGTCGAGATAAAATGTTGAGAATAAAGTCATTAAATTACGAGAAAAAAGTCATTAAATTACGAGAATAAAGTCATTAAATTACGAGAATAAACTCATTAAATTACGAGAATAAACTCATTAAATTACGAGAAAAAATTCGAGATAAAATGTTGAGAATAAAGTCATTAAATTACGAGAATAAAGTCATTAAATTACGAGAATAAAGTCATTAAATTACGAGAATAAAGTCGAGATAAAATGTTGAGAATAAAGTCATTAAATTACGAGAATAAAGTCATTAAATTACGAGAATAAAGTCATTCAATTACGAGAATAAAGTCATTCAATTACGAGAATAATGTCGAGATAAAATGTTGAGAATAAAGTCATTAAATTACGAGAATAAACTCATTAAATTACGAGAAAAAAGTCGTTAAATTACGAGAATAAATTCGAGATAAAATTGAGAATAAAGTCATTAAATTACGAGAATAAACTCATTAAATTACGAGAATAAAGTCATTAAATTACGAGAATAAATTCGAGATAAAATGTTGAGAATAAAGTCATTAAATTACGAGAATAAACTCATTAAATTACGAGAATAAAGTCATTAAATTACGAGAATAAAGTCATTAAATTACGAGAATAAACTCATTAAATTACGAGAAAAAAGTCGTTAAATTACGAGAATAAATTCGTTAATTTAATGAGTTTATTCTCAACATTTTATCTCGACATTTTTCTCGAAATTTACCGACATTTTTCTCATAATTTAACAACTTTTTTCTCGTAATTTAATGACTTTATTCTCAACATTTTATCTCGACTTTTTTCTCGAAATTTAACGATTTTTTTCTCGTATTTTAATGAGTTTATTCTCAACATTTTATCTCGACTTTTTTCTCGAAATTTAACGAGTTTTTTCTCGAAATTTAACAACTTTAATCTCGAGATGGTTTTATTTTTTTATTATTGCTTGGCCCTAATCCTCTTCCGTAGATGGCTGATATTATATATTGAATAAATATTATTTATTTTTATTTTTAGCCTGCTTTTAAGAGAAAAGTAACATTTTTAAAATTTCTCAATTTTTCTGGTGTTTTTTTGTTGTTAGTACACATAAAATATGATGCATTTAAAAAAAAAAAGACATCACAATAAACATTAAATAAGCAAACTAAATTAAACATTGACTAAAGATTGATCAAACGTTTTTAGTTTTATTATTATAGCAATTTTTTTTAAAAACATATTATAGCTAATTTAGCTTTTGTTTATGGTGAAATTAAAGGGTTAGTTCACCCAAAAATCCAACTTGGTCTCATGGAAAGACGTACTGTACCTTTGGGAACGTTTTCGCAGGTCGCAAAAAATGCGTTTCAATTTGTACATATCACTGCAGTTTCCAACAGAAATGAACGCTAGAGGCAGTAACAGCAAGCGCTTTTAATCGTTTTCATACACAGTTACGATTACAGGGTCAGATTATGGATTAATAAAGACTTGTTTTCACATCTCCTTGCACAATATTATGTTATGATTTCAAAACGCTTTTTACCACAGTGCATGATTTGTAAACGAATATATTTTGGACTTTGCAGCTATATATGTTTCACTTTTCTGACATAAGCTTGCTTGGTAGCTCAGCTGGTACGGAGTTGTACTTAGGATGAGGGAAGCCTTGGGTACGAATCCGGTAAAAAATGAGTTTCGGTAAAAGAGCTCAAAGATTAGAGATAAAAACAAGCTAAAACGGCACGATTATGGATGCTTTTATGTCACATTTGCTTTAGTTAAGACTATCGGGTAAGTTTAGGTATAGTGTTGGTGGTACGTTATTTTGAAACATAATGGAGCATAAAATTTTTAGCGCCACTCACCGGACAAAATTTCAAATCAGAACTGCGGTGATTCAAATAAAAACTAACATCATAAAAACGTACCATATTCATGTTTATCTGTTCCGGCAAAAAAATGAACACGCTTTTAGCATCACTCAGTGGACATTTCACATCGAAACTGCGGTGATATGTACATATTGGTACGTATTTTGCGACTCACGAAAATGTTCCCACAGGTAAATTTTTCTAATGAGACCAGGCTCAAAAATGAAATTTCTGTCATTTATTTCTCACCTTCATGTCGTTCTACACCTGTAAGACCTTCACAAATAAAGATATTTTTGATGAAATCCGAGAGTTTTTTTTGTCTCCCATAGAAAGCAATGTAATTACCATCATTTAAGGTCCAGAGAAGTAGCAAAAACATTGTTAAAATAGTCAGCATGACTGCAGTGGTTCAGCCTTAATGTTATGAATAAAGTTGTTATTGTTGAATAAAGTCATTATTTTTATTTTGTTTTTGCACACAAAAAGTATTCTCATCGCTTCATAACATTAAGATTATACCACTGAAGTCACGTCGACTATTTTAACAATGTCTTTACTACTTCTCTGGACCTTGAATGTGGTGATTTCGTTGCTTCCTATGGGAGATAAAAAAAAAAAAAAAACTCTCGGATTTCATCAAAAATATCTTAATTTGTGTTCTGAAGATGAACAAAGATTTTACGGGTGTGGAACGTCATGAGGGTGAGTAATTAATGACAGAATTTTCATTTTTTGGTGAACTAATGCATGTGCTATCGGAAATTTGATAATTCCCACTTCTGAAGTCGTGATTACGAGCTCATCACATTCAAATGGGAGGATGTTCATGTGCAGTTTTTACCTAGGAAACTCGATTATTTATGATAATTCCGAGAGCATGTGAAGGCAGCATAACCCTTTAATATGTAAAAAGCCATTATATTATTTTGACCTACATTAAATAACATTTTGGTTTGTGTCTAAGAAAATATATTGATTAAATATGGCCTTAAATAATAAGTCAAACTATAAATATAATTTAAACAAATAAAAAATAATAAATTTGGCTGTAAGCAATAAAAGTTTTTTTAAGTTAGTCCAAAGTATAATGTTTTTTCTATATAGATAGATTTGTGAAGTCAAATCATATTCATGTTGTTGTGTTGTCTGGATAAGATTCCTCTCTAGTAGAGTTACTGAACTGAGTGTCTGTTATTATTACAGTGTTGATGTTTATATATTTTTTCACTGTTGCTGCATTAAAAATTCATAATACAAGCTGCAATCAGAATTAAAATTTATGAGGCCTTTTTTTTTGCCTGCTTGTGATTTTTTTGCCTGCTTGTGCCATTTTTGGGGTGTTAGGTAGACTGCCCCAAAAAAGAGATTTACCCGAGAATGTTTCATAATTCACTACTTTTGTGTTGTATGTGCTGAATACAAAGAGGGAGATGAAGAGAATACGTTAAAGTAATGAAACGACTAGAGTCAAAAAGAGCAGAACAAAAGAAATATCAAAGAAGAGAACAAGACGCCTCTGTCTGTCCCATTTCTCTATAATAAGAATTTTTTTGTGAACAGAAAGATAAGCACTCAGCTTTGCTTTTAACACAGATCACTTGAAAAGGTCTAGATTTTGTTCTCATTTATGACAATGTGTTTCTCAGTTTTATGTGACTGTACGAGACAGGGACGTCATGCACCTATTTTTAGCATCTTGGCACTAATGAGAAATGAGGGGTGGGTAGATGATGCAACTTGATTGGACTAACCAAATGTAGATTTTTTTTATGCAACAGAATTTTAGAAGAACAGTTGTTTTGTTTGTTTTTACCTATAATCACAAAATTCTCTTTTTGGACATGCATTCAAAATATCTAAGGGAGCACATGCCCCAGTTTGAATGAATCCGAGTGGGGGGGATTTCATATTGTTGTCAAATTTTACAACTTTGGTTTTTCTTCTGATCTTGAAAGCAATTTTTTTTATCGTTCTGTCCACAGATCGTCAGTTCTGTGGTATGCCAGAAAACAAGATGAGACAACTCGGAAACTAAAAGAAAATTGGTGCTGGGAAGGAGCAGTCTTACGCTTGACATTTCCACTTCATTTTCTCACTTCCCTGGAGAGTAAGCCAGACAGAGCGGTCATCATACATTTCAAGAGATACTACAGCAACTGAGCGGCGATGGAGCGGTCTCATCTGAACAACAGCTCTGGGTCTTGGTTATTAGAGGATCCCGTCTGTCCAACCTCTCTCAGCAGCACCACTTTCCTTATTGTAGCATACAGCACCATGTTAGCGGTGGGCCTGGTGGGCAACACTTGCCTGGTCTTAGTCATCACACGACAGAAAGAGATGCGCAACGTGACCAACATCTTCATCGTCAACCTCTCGTGCTCCGATATCCTTGTTTGCCTGGTGTGTTTGCCGGTCACCATTATCTACACCCTAATGGATCGATGGATTTTGGGCGAAGCTTTGTGTAAGGTGACGCCATTCGTCCAGTGTATGTCCGTCACAGTTTCGATTTTCTCCATGGTTCTCATCGCCTTGGAAAGGCACCAGCTCATCATCCATCCCACCGGTTGGAAGCCAGTCATCAGACACTCCTACCTGGCTGTTGCGGTTATCTGGATCGTAGCGTGTTTTATCTCCCTTCCGTTCCTTTCCTTCAACATCCTCACAAACTCGCCCTTCCACAACCTCAGTCTTCCCTTCAACCCCTTCAGCGATCACTTCATCTGCATAGAGCAGTGGCCGTCTGAGGGCAACCGGCTCACTTATACCACAACGCTGCTGCTGTGCCAGTACTGCTTACCTCTGGCGCTCATTCTAGTCTGCTATTTCCGCATATTCCTGCGTCTCAGCCGACGTAAAGACATGGTCGAAAGGGCTCGAGGTGGACGGCAGAAAAAGGCTAAAGGCTCAAAGCGAGTCAACGCCATGCTAGCCTCAATCGTAGCAGCTTTCGCCCTCTGTTGGCTGCCGCTGAATGTCTTCAACACGATTTTTGACTGGAACCACGAGGCCATTCCCGTATGCCAGCATGATGCTATTTTCTCAGCTTGTCACCTCACCGCCATGGCGTCGACATGTGTCAATCCAGTGATCTATGGATTCCTGAACAATAACTTCCAGAAGGAGCTGAAATCGCTGCTTTCCAGATGCCGCTGCTGGGGGCCGCCCGAGAGTTACGAAGGTTTCCCTTTGTCCACGGTCAGTACGGGCATTACTAAAGGCTCCATCCTGAGCAATGGCTCCACTAGCACTTACCAACCGCACAAGAAAAACAGTTTGGAACAGAAAGAGACCATTTAATGTACTAGAAGACAATTTTTAGGTTTCTTCAAGCACTCAGAGATGGCTTGAGAACACTGTCAGCCAATCTGTGCAAGTTTCGTGACTGAATTTGAGGTGCAGAATCCCAATTTGGACAGTGAAAGTCTGTGATATTTCAAGATTTAAAGATGTCCACTTGTCTTCTTTAAAGACGGAAATGGTCTGAAACATATAAGGAATGGTTTATTGTTGCTGGGATCTGCAGATGAGGACCATGCACTGCAAAAAATGCTGTTCTTACTTAGAGTTTTTGTCTTGTTTCTAGTCAAAATATCTTAAAGTTCTTAAATCAAGAGGCATTTTCTTGACAAGTAAAAATAATTTTCTTGTTTTCAGAAAAAAGAAATCAAAATTAAGTGAGTTTTTCCTTAAAACAAGCAAAATAATCTGCCAGTGGGGTAAGCAAAATAATCTTATATCAAACCAAAAATAAGCTATATAATCTTGTTTTCAGTTTGCATTAAGATTATTTTGCTTACCCCACTGGCAGATTATTTTGCTTGTTTTAGGGAAAAACTCACTTAATTTTGACTTATTTTGCCTAAAACCAAGAAAATAATTTTTACTTGGCAAGAAAATGCTTCTTGATCTAAGAATTTTTAGATATTTGGACTGGAAACAAGACAAAAATTCTAAGTAAGCACAGCATAAGTAAATTGTGTTGATGTTTTAACCACTGCTGAAATGGCCAATTAAACATGTTGGTGTTGTGCTCATTATATCTCTCTGAGACGTTCTAATGAAATACTGAGTGAAGGCCTTTTCTTCTCACTGTCTTTGTCCAGGTTAGGCCTGTGGAGGAAGTATAAGACTTAGTAACAGCAAAAGACATGAACTATTTAGATTCTTGTCACTATTAAATGGATAATTCACCTAAAATACACATTCAGTCATCTTTTACTCACCCTTGTGTCATCTGTGTGACTTTCTTTCTGCTGTGTAACATAAAAGTAGATATTCTGAAGACCGTGGTTGTCGCTCTTTTCATGTAATTGCAATGAAAGGGGGCTGAAGCTGTCAAAAAGGACAGAGAAGCACTATAAAAATATCCTAAACCTAGAGCATATGACCTGTGTGCTTTGTTCCAAGTCTTCTGAAATCACACAATAGCCTTGACATGAAAATTATGTCATTATCAACTGAAAATCTTCCCCGAAGTGAGCTGTTAATGACTCCAGATCATTATGTTTTGGAAAATGGATCAATCAGACTGCCATTTTGATCCATTTGGATTCAATGTAAACATCTGATTCAAAATAATGATTCATTCTCTCATAAACTCTGAACATGCTAAAGGAGCGCTAGGGCGGATGACTTAAATTTCAGTCTGTTTCTCGTCCAAAGCTATCATTTGGCTTCACAAGACCTGAAATACAGCACATGACTCATATGGACCACTTTTCTGATACTTTTATAGTACTTTGTTGTCCCTTTTGAAGCTTAAAAGCTTCAATCCAAATTTGTTGCAACTGCATGGAGAAAAAACAACCATTCTCCTTTTCTGTTTCATAAGAAAAGAAAGTAAATCGTATGGAAGCCATGTTTTTGCCATGGAATAAAACAATTTAAAAGATTATTGTCACTTTTTATCTCGCAATTCTGACTTTTTTCTCAGAATTGCGAGTTTATATCACACAATTTACTTTATAACACACAATTCAGACTTTATAAAAGCCATATCACGCAATTCTGAGAAAAAAAGTCAGAATTGCCAGATAAAAAGTCAATTACCTTTTTTATTTTTTATTCAATGGCAGAAACAAGCTTCCATAAATGTAAATTTGGAACGACATGAAGGTGAGTAACTGGTGACACAATTTTCAACTATTTCTTTAAAGGAAGGTGCAGAACTAGCAATATGTGTATAATGTGTACATTTGAAACACATATAATAGTTATTTATAATAGTTATAATCCAGCACCACGACTATATAAGCGCATTGTGTCATTGATTAGGATTAGAATGTCTGCTATTTTTAAATTGATATGTACTATAATTTACACATTTTGTTGCTCTGTGTAATGTGTTTCACTGCTCTAAATGTTAGTCAATATAAATACGCTGTGTCCTCCTTTGCCAAAGCTATTCAAGTGAATTATAGATTCAGTTCCTCATTTGCACTTTCACTGAGGCTCAAAACAAAGCAAAGTGCATGCAAGTGATATCTGTAATATGTACATGTGGCCAAAACCTCATATCATTTTATTTAGTTATTAGAATAATAACACTTTGAAACACTCTGCAAATGTCAGATGTCTAGTAACATGTTGGAAATGATCGATCAACTTTATTTGAAGTTTCTGGACTAGTATTCCGGTCACTAATTTAAAATTAAATTGGATTAAGATTACTAAATTGCCACTTATCTTAGTGTACCCTTGTGAAAAAGAAGTGTGCTTAACTGTATTGAATGTGAACTTGTACTTTAAATTGTAAAAGTGTATTTTTAAACAACTGTACTTGCAGTTAATATCAATTAAAGAAAAGGCCACTTAAGTGCACTCGAAGTACGCTTTCATGCTGTTTCTTAACATACTTAAATACTCTTTTGAAAAGTGCACTTTGTAATGTCAAATTAGAGGTTTTGTTTTAAAATAGCTTTTAATCATCATGAATCACTAAATTCACATCATTTTGCTGTGCTTTAAAGAAGTACACTTATTTTGATGTGTTGACTAACATACTAAAGCACATGTAAAGTATTTGATTATAATTTTAACTGTAGTGTGTTCATTAACATTTTTCTAAATTGTAATTTAATCATTACAAATGTGTAATTAGAAATATTTTAAATACATGACCTACAAATTTAAATAGCAATGACATTAAAGTCATTACTTGTCAGTAAATTCGACAGTAGTGTTTATATTTCAAAGACAATAGAAGTATTTATGAAATGACATATAAAGATGTACTTAAGTCCTACTTAAGTGGGTCAAATAACACACAAACTTTAATATAAATGCAAATTATAATGTATATTCATTTAATTCCAATTAACATGCACTTAAGTGTCCTAAAACATTACATTCAGTTCAATATATTCTTATAAAGTCTACTTTTTCCATAATAATTCCCTTTTTTATAGGTATGCTAAAGTGTTCTTTTTCACAAGGGTATACTTCGACATGGATCATTATACACTAATATTTTGCCATCCTTATGTTTTTATACTTTTGAAATGCCTCCTATCTGTCACTGTATTGCCAACCATAACATGTTGTTATTGCCCTGTCCCAAATGACACCATCAACCCTCGCGGTCCTCCTCATAGTCAATGTTTTGGCGGCATAATGCCACATAAGCTGCTAAAAAGCTGTGAAGGCTTCGCAAAACGACACATAGTATCGTACTAAATCATGAAACATGACAAATGTGACACCTCGACAAAAACTTGTGCATCATTTGGGACAGGGCCTAAGTTCTCACTGATGATATCTAGCTTGATATTAATCAGATATTTCCTCTCTGTTACAGTTCAGACCCCAGAGAAACACTGCTCTTATTATTTATTAAGCAAAGCTCTTTGCACTGAGAGCACATTGACTAGCGTTTGTTCGCTTTTTTCACATGCCGTGTAGCTCTACATGCTTACTTTTATTGATTTTATTAATTGTGTTTTGCTGAAATGGTCCATGTTGTTTTTAAGGCCTGACTGAATGGGAAGATTTATGCTTTAACTATGCTAGCTTGAGTTTTTCAAAAGCATGGTTGCATTGAGAGTTTCTGAAGAGTGAAAGGCATTAATGTGTAGCCATAAAAACATTGTAACCATTCACCTGGAAAAGTTTAAACATTCAGTCACCATTTAAAAAGATATTTATGGTGTGATACAGTACATTTCAGAAGCATCAACTCTTGGTCAGTAGTTTTCCTCTCTCTGTTTTGCTCTCTCTTTCTCTCTTCTTTTCAAACATTGGAGGGTCAGTTATTGAGTGGAAAGCAGACAATGGGGGAAGCCTATATTTCAGCAACAGACCTTTAGAAAATTGCTTTGAGGTATTTATGTGAATCAATATTTTTTTCTCATTTTGCTGGCCACAATAGTGGAGTGTGCCTGAGGTCAGCTGGCTGTTTAGCATTAAGTTGGTATCTGGACTGCTCGCAATAAAGCATTTACAATAGACCTACCATAAACACAAAGTCACACACGGCAGATTTCCATTCGTGAGGCTGAAATATACAGTATAATAACGCTGTTTACAAACCCAGTGAAGTATTCAAAAATCACCTGGACAAATTGCAGCTCTCAACACTATACGCACCTAATTTTATATTATAACACAATGCTAAATGTTCTTTTATATATCATTGAGCATTCACATCTGTATAATTTGTTGTTCAGGAGAAAGGAATGTGCCATACATAGCTTACAGAAATGAGAAATCATAATTCATGTAACATACTCAACCAGATTTAGTGTCTTAAATCAAGTTAAGTAGTTCTACATGATCTGGAATCATTATTTGACTCATTATGGCCTCATTTCATAAGGGGAACTAAAGTCCTATGAGTGTCATTTTATTTTATAGTCAAGAAAATTCAATTAAAATTCTGCCAAGCATGTGCTTTGGTTTATGAAGAATTGATGGCCATCTAATGTTCTCTGAAGTATTCTCAACGTCATTTGTACATCATTCGTGTCATTGGATATTTGGTAATGATGTACATATAAAAAGGACCAAAGTTTATATCGAACTTCTATTGATGTTTTTCCTCAATTCTTGAATGTATACTTTCATGTATATTAAAACTTTTAACCTCTCTATATCTTGCACTTCTTTTGTGTTTGTTAATGCATGTTACTCATTTCAGAGAGCAGCGGATGCTTAACTTTAAATATGTTTTATGTTTCGATCTGTGCAGTTAATGTTTGTAGATCTGCAACAGACACAGCACAGAGAAAGGCACAGACAGCTGAGAGAGAGAATGAATCCCCATCGTATCTCACCATTAAGTGCCCTACAGTGTTTTGTCTCTTTGTACATTTTTCTCCATGTTGGTATTAATAGAGGTTGTGTTAACTGATCTTAAGCCAAATTCACTTTTATCTTTCTCACACATAATAAATTATGACTGAAACTCAGGGCAGAGTCCAGAGATTATAGTCCAGAGATAATAATGAATTTCTCGGACATTATGACTGAGTACACAATGGTATAAATTTTGTCAGTCATGTCAGTCAACATTTTAATTAACTGCTTTTGTTCAAGCCAAGGGACAAATATGATGGAATCAACCCAATGGCATTGGGTTACACCAGTGGAAGTCATTAAATACTTTAACAAAAGCTTAATAATGTAGAAGTTCTCACAAAATACTATTAAATGAGGAGAACACAGATTATATTATGAATGAGTATGTTCTTAAATATTTCTTATCTTGCCATATGAAAAGTATTTGCATATATACATATATACCATATCACTAATGCTCATATATCTATATCACTAGGGGACTTGCCTCAAATTTGGGGTAAAAGCCACCTCTGGCTGCATTTATAATTACATATAATCACATAACCCTCATATTCATTAAAACATCTTTTTTTTTCTTTTTTTTTTTGAGTCACTGAATTCCTAAACTGTACATCCCATTTGTGTTGTTGGAGGTATATGGGAAATAATGATTAGGCATTCATTGTATACTCACAAAATAATATTCTTAAGTGCGAAGTGAATGTTATGTTTTCTGAGACTTAAAGCGGACATATCACAAAAATCTGACTTTTTCCATGTTTAAGTGCTATAATTGGGTCCCGGTGCATTTACCAACCTAGAAAACGTGAAAAGGGACTTTGTTTTGGTGAGCCTTTCTCTGAAAGCATGTGAAAAAACAAGCCGCTCAGATTTCTCTCTCCTTGTGATATAGGAAGGGGATCTTATTGTAATATTGCCACCCCTTAATCTGCACGTTTCCACCCACGGCGCCGCCATTTTGTTTTCGCAAGCGACAACGGTGTACCAGTTCTAACGCCCATGCCAAAAGTTTGAGCAAAACATGCTAATTGTTCTGTCTTTGGCTGCACAGACGAGCACTGAACACTAATTAGAGTCTCGTTAGCTTGGATAGCCTGCAAGTTGACCCTGGCAAGCTTGATTGCTAATAAATGAGCGTTTCTGTCTGAGCAGAAACATAGAGATAGAAATCATAAACGTTAGCCTGGTGTGTATGGCTCTGTTTGGCAAACAGGTACATACGGGTTTGCGTCCATATGGGTTTTGCACAAAAGATTAACATGACGGCACATGCTAGTCGACGAGCTGAATCAACTCTACAGCAACTACATAAATGTATCCACTAACCGTTCAGAAACGTCCAGTTTCATTCTAAAAGTTGTAACCTTCTTCCTGAGTCTCTCCATCAGTGTCGACTCTGGTTTGAACAATGTAAGGCTGAACACCGTTACTGACAATCATAATTTTGGCTGCGTGAGATTCTCCAGCTTTGTTGTCGTTGAGCAACCGAAGCGTGAGCTGTTAAAGCTCCGCCCTCTTCTGGAAAGGGGGCCGGGAGCAGCAGCTCATTTGCATTTAAAGGGACACTCACAAAAACAGTGTGTTTTTGCTCACACCCAAATAGGGGCAAATTTGACAAGTTATAATAAATGATCTGTGGGGTATTTGGAGCTGAAACTTCACAGACACATTCTGGAGACACCAGAGACTTACATTACATCTTGTGAAAAGAGGCATAATAGGTCCACTTTAATTGACCCTTCGCAAAGATTGTGCTTCCAGCATGATATTAATCTGGTTTAAGGATTTTTTAACATCTACATCTACCCCCACCCTAAACCTACCCTTACAATAATGCAAGTACAGTGATGGTAGCACAATCTGATAAAGCATTATTTTGTGAAATGCTACCTATCAGATGTACTTTATTAATATCTACACCTACCCCAACCCTAAACCCTAAAACAATGCAAATACAGTAATTTTGTGTTATTTATCATGACAAAAATGATGTAATATTGATGTAATCTGATGGGTAGGATGAAAAGTCAGGACACAGGCACGAAGAACAAATCCAGGTTACAGCAGCATTGCAATGTTCATAACGGAGCTGAATAACCTTTCAATACGTCCATAGAAATGGATTTGCATTTGATGCAAGTAGATTAAAACAGTGGCCAGAAACATGCAGTTGAGTTCATTATTTGTGTTGTCCACCAAAAATGGCGATAGAAATAACCACATATCATAGCGAATAATCAGAATAATGAAAATAGCATGTAAATAGGAGTAAAGAGGTTGTGTCATGTAAACATCTTACTGCAATGATCATTACTGCAAACATCCTATCGCAGTGAAAAATACATCATGGAGCAAAGAGGACACTGAAAACATGCCGACAGACAAGACAGAGGAGGTTACTTTTGGTAGGAAACAAAGTCTCCGCTTTCAAATTTGGTCCTTTTTTAAGAAATTCAAACAATATACACACTATTTTGTGGCTCTTTAATGTGTTGTGACAGGTCGCTGTAGCACCTCAGTTCAAGAGAACCTCTCTTCCTCTTTACTAGTTATAGGATTAAATAAACATGAATGAACACCGTGTTGTTTCATCCGTGGAAAATCATCAATACACACCATTTTTCAAGTTCAAGTCCACCAATGTTAATCTACTAACTCTACAGTCTGGTTTGTTTGTTTGTTTGTTTGTTTGTTAGACAAAATGGATCCACCAACATAATATTTTGGCCTTATGATTGGTCAGATAGCTTGTCAATCAAACTCAAGGAGAAGGGTGAATTATTGCATGTTATTTGCAATTCAATTGAAAGAAATTATAGTTTAAATTTAAGTTTAAATCTGTTGAACATACTGCTGTTTTTGACCCATTTAAGTAGGACTTAAGTACATCTTTATATGTAACTTCACAACTTCTATTGTCTTTGAAATGTTTGGTAAGCATTTGTGGTGCATAACAAGCATTTATGGTAACTAAAATGTACTTAAATTAAATTTCTAATGAAACTTGTATGCCATGCATTTAATATATTTGTAATTACACTTTAATTTGACATTATTGCAAAGTACACTCTAAAAAATGCTGGGTTAAAAACAACCCAAGTTGGGTTGAAAATGGACAAACCCAGCGATTGGGTTGTTTTGACCCAGCAGTTGGGTTAAATGTTTTCCCAACCTGCTGGGTAGTTTTATTTAACCCAACAATTGTTTACAAATTACTATAGGTCTGGCTTAAAATGAACCCAAAATAGGTTGGAAATTAAAAATCAGACTCATAATTACTAGAGGCAACAATAATAATCAAAAAGATGAGCATTTATTAATAAGCAATTTAATAAATGTTTATTGTTTAAATATTATTCAAAAAAAGTACTAATAAATGTTTGTTTATTAAACATATTAATAAATGTTAATTTCCAACATATTTTGGGTTCATTTTAAGCAAGAAATACAGTAATTTTTAAACAATATTTGGGTTAAATAAAACTACCCAGCAGGTTGGGCAAACATTTAACCCAGCCGCTGGGTTAAAACAACCCAATCGCTGGGTTTGTCCATTTTCAACCCAACTTGGGTTGTTTTTAACCCAGCATTTTTTAGAGTGTACACTTTCTTAAAGTGTTAAAAAACGTAGTCATGCAGTGTACTTTTACTTCAGTATATTAGCTGCAAGTACAGTTTTAAGTGTACATTCAATACAATTGTGCTGTGCACACTTCTTTCTCACAAGGGATGTCAAACCTTTTGACTAATAATGTATCTAATTTAATGCTACTGAACAAAAAAGTTGAAGATGTAATGTTAAGAATTGAGTGAGTTCAAATTAAAGGATTGTACAAAACAGCATGGACACTCAAATGAGACATTCCAGAATGAATGTGCTTAATGGACAGCGTCTACATCAGGTCATGCATATCTAAGGCAGGGCAGAGACAAAAATGAATAGAAACGACTCACTCACAACATATCTTTCTCTTCCACATGTACTTTGCTAACATAATATGTCCTATTAAGATGTAGCATGTCTTGCCACAGCAGTCTAACTTCACTTCTAATGAGTGTAAATGGGACCTTGAGTAATTTCTGCTAAGATTTAGACAAGTAATCCGACAGCTTCATGGAAAAATGGAGAAAGAGATTTGACAGGACACAGACAGCAAAATGAGCTGTATTAATGAGCCTCTGTCACTTTAATTTTCTCTTTCCATCCACCAGCCCATACCTATAATAAGATCTGTTTTTCCCACCTTGAGTTGTCTACCCCCCTTCTTATGTTCCATTTCGCCTTTTTGCCTCAGGATTCAGTTCTCACCTGTCTTAAATGAGCAAACCCACACTGTGAAATTCATGCCTTACTCATAGGATGTCAAACGAGTCTCAGAGTTTTGAATCCATATACGGAGTATTGGCATTATTATACGGCACCAGAACGCACGCTCTGGGGTTAATACAGGACAAAAGAACACAGACGAGCACATTGTGTATACATTTTTATCACCAACATTAAATATTTTTTATTGCAAGAAGACATGAATGTGTGGAATTCACAAGAATCCTGGATAACCTCACGTAAACACAGTCTGGATCGTTCGGGATATTTAATCATCTTTCTGTTTAGAACACTTTTTGCTGGGAATTACTGGAAACAGCACTGGAAACTTTATTTATTTAACTATCACCAGTCCCCACAAACACATGTGACACTGCTCTCCATGACCCACCTGTGTAAATAGATCTCATCCGTCGTTTTGTGTTTGTGTATCCGTTATAGAAATATTATACCGCAATATTAAATGGAATACTAAATGGATTGCCTGAAATGCTCTGAAATAGACTATTTAATTACAGCTGAGATCCAGCACCTGCTCTACCCTAAAGCAATTACACTAAATGACAGTTGTAAAGCACCAAGCATAAATAAAAATAAAAGCATGTGATTATGGAAGCTGAGAACTGGTGAGTTCAGAGAGAAGCGAAATATCCTGTCTGTGTTGTGAAATGTTCTGCAGAAGCACTAAATTTATAATGGGAGCCTGCACCATAGCTGAGTTTTGGCTTTTTTCAAACACAAGGAACATGGACATTTTTTGACTTCACTGCAATCAAGCACCTCACTTGAAAACTTACAAATACAATATATTGCCAAAAGTTTTGGTTTATGTGCACATGAACTTTAATGACATCCCATTCTTAATCCGTAGGGTTTAATATGGAGTTGGCCCACCCTTTGCAGCTATAACAGCCTCAACTCTTCTGGGAAGGCTTTCCACAAGGTTTAGGAGTGTGTTTATGAGAATTTTTGTCCATTCTTCTAGAAGTGCTCTTGTGAGGTCAGGCAGTGATGTTGGCGAGAAGGCCTGGATAACAGTCTCCGCTCTAATTCATCCCAAAGGTGTTCTATCGGGTTGAGGTCAGGACTCTGTGCAGGCCAGTCAAGTTCCTCCACACCAAACTCACTCATCCATGTCTTTATGGACCTTGCTTTGTGCACTGGTGGGCAGTCATGTTGGAACAGGAAGGGGTCATCCCCAAACTGTTCCCACAAAGTTGGAAAAATGAAATTGTCCAAAATGTCTTGGTATGCTGAAGCATTAAGAGTTCCTTTCACTGGAACTAAGGGGTCAAGCCCAACCCCTGAAAAACAACCCCACACCATAATCCCCCTCCACCAAACTTTACACTTGGCACAATGCAGCCAGGCAAGTACTGTTCTCCTGGCAACCACCAAACCCAGACTCGTCCACGTCTCCACTGCTCTAGAGTCCAGTGGCGGCGTGCTTTACACCACTGCATCCGACGCTTTCCATTGCACTTGGTGATGTAAGGCTTGGATGCAGCTGCTCGGCCATGGAAACCCATTCCATGAAGCTCTCTCCGCACTGTTCTTGAGCTAATCTGAAGGCCACATGAAGTTTGGAGGTCTGTAGTGATTGACTCTGCAGAAAGTTGGCGACTTCTGTGCACTGTGCACCTCAGCATGCGCTGACCCCGCTCTGTGATTTTACGTGGCCTACCACTTCATGGCTGAGTTGCTGTTGTTCCCAACTGCTTCCACTTTGATATGATACCACTAACAGTTGAACGTGGAATATTTAGTAGTGAGGAAATTTCACGAATGGACTTATTGCACAGGTGGCAACCTATCACGGCACCACGCTTGAATTCACTGAGCTCCTGAGAGTGACCCATTCTTTCACAAATGTTTGTAGAAGCAGTCTGCATGCCTAGGTGCTTGATTCTATACACCTGTGGCCATGGATGTGATTGGAACACCTGAATTCAAAGATTTGGAGGGGTGTCCCAATACTTTTGGCAATATAGTGTATGTACCATGGTATTAGTTCACTTTAAAATGAAAATTACCCCAAGCTTTACTCACCCTCAAGCCATCCTAGGTGTATATGACTTTCTTCTTTCCGATGAACACAATCGGAGATATATTAATACATATCCTGATGCATCCAAGCTTTATAATGGCGGGGACAATGAGTTTGAAGCTCAAGAAAGTGCATTTCTTTGTAAGTTGAATACGGAAGGTGGTCTGGCAGAAGCTAGATATTTTACTTCATAACTTGTTAAATATGAATATTTTTCTTACACAAACACATGGCTTTGCTTCAGAAGGCCTTTATTTACCCCCTGGAGCCGTGTGGAGTACATTTTTGATGTATGGATGCACTTTCTTGAGCTTCAACTCAGATTGTGTTCATCAGAAAGAAGAAAGTCATATACACCTAGGATGACTTGAGAGTAAATCTTGGGGTAATTTTCATTTTAAAGTGAACTAATCCTTTAATGTCTTAACTTTTGTAAAAATCTGTACTATTCACATACTATGCCTTTACTCAGAAAACCCAAGTTAAGATTAAATGATTGGTTTGAGTGCCATTTTTGTCAGGCAAAAAAAAAAAAAAAATATATATATATATATACAGTACAGTCCAAAAGTTTGGAACCACTAAGATTTTTAATGTTTTTAAAAGAAGTTTCGTCTGCTTACCAAGGCTACATTTATTTAATTAAAAATACAGTAAAAAACAGTAATATTGTGAAATATTATTACAATTTAAAATAACTGTGTACTATTTAAATATATTTGACAAAGTAATTTATTCCTGTGATGCAAAGCTGAATTTTCAGCATCGTTACTCCAGTCTTCAGTGTCACATGATCCTTCAGAAATCATTCTAATATGCTGATCTGCTGCTCAATAAACATTTATGATTATTTTCAATGTTGAAAACAGTTGTGTACTTTTTTTTTCAGGATTCCTTGATGAATAGAAAGTTCAAAAGAACAGCATTTATCTGAAATACAAAGCTTCTGTAGCATTATACACTACCGTTCAAAAGTTTGGGGTCAGTAAGAATTTTTATTTTTATTTTTTTGAAAAGAAATTAAAGAAATGAATACTTTTATTCAGCAAGGATGCATTAAATCAATCAAAAGTGGCAGTAAAGACATTTATAATGTTACAAAAGATTAGATTTCAGATAAACACTGTTCTTTTGAACTTTCTATTCATCAAATAATCCTGAAAAAAAATATTGTACACAAATATTTTGTACAATTGTACACATTAAATGTTTCTTGAGCAGCAGATCAGCATATTAGAATGATTTCTGAAGGATCATGTGACACTGAAGACTGGAGTAATGATGCTGAAAATTCAGCTTTGCATCACAGGAATAAATTACTTTGTCAAATATATTTAAATAGTACACAGTTATTTTAAATTGTAATAATATTTCACAATATTACTGTTTTTTACTGTATTTTTAATTAAATAAATGTAGCCTTGGTGAGCAGACGAAACTTCTTTTAAAAACATTAAAAATCTTAATGGTTCCAAACTTTTGGACTGTACTGTATATATATATACTATATATATATATAAGGTGGGGGAATTCTTTGACTTTTCACTCATTTCCTCCACTTCTGCAGTTATCTCTAGTTGCATTCACTCATTTCCCAAAGTCATCTTGAATGTTGAATTTGTTTTTGTTTTAATTCACCATTATGCTGATCAGTGTTATATTTGGTTGGGCACTTAGAACTTCATTTATATTATTATAATTATCTTCCCATTGTTGCAGCGATGCAACAAGAAATCACAGTTATTTGGTTTCAAAGGAAGGGAAAATAGATTGCTTTTAAAAGGTGAGCTAACTTCTAACTAAATCATTAACTAGTCTATTTTTCATGTCGGATAATGATTATTGCTAACACTTATGTCATAAACACCTTGTGAAACTTTTAGATGGGTTGATATAATTCCTCTATATTTGTGACAGTATCTTGCAATTGACCATGCTTGAGTCACGCACAGACTTCAACATTCAGCAAGCAAAACACAACAACAGTAACAATTAATTTTTATTTAAAGTAAATGATCAAGTACTCTCTACAGTTCATTTTTAGTACTATAACTCTCATGTACAGTGAACTATACTAACTAAGCAAATTCCTATTTTACTTTACTTGTTTTTTTAAGGCAATCAGTTTTTAGGTAAGTCTAACTAATTAGATTTTACAGTGTAATGTAAAAACCATAGTAAATGGTAGAGCATGGATGGCACTGACATGGTAATGGAATGAGATTGATTCCCATGGAATGAAGGGACTGCTAAAATGTATATGCCTCAAACTGATTTTTTAAAAAACATTTGCCAAATGCATAAATGTAAGTTATTTGTAGCAACTTCAAATGTAGCAACTGTGGCATATTGGTGAAACTGTAGTTAGTTAAATATGGATTAAAAGTGCATTAATTAGTTCTTTATCTAGCATTAGCATCACTGTTCTTCATGTACTTTAAGTACCGACACTAGTTATATATGCTGCGCTGCTGTCTATCGACGTGGATCAGCTTGTAAAATATAAGTGTGCTTAATTCTGTTGAATGTGCACTTGTAGTGTACTTAAAACTTTAAAGTATATTTTAAAAAACTGTAATTGCATATAAAATAATATTACTGAAATAAAAGGCCACTAAAAGGGAGTACACTTTCATGACTATGTTTAACAGACTTAAAAGGCACAATATGTAAGATTTTTGGATAAAAATATCCAAAAACCACTAGAACAATGTTATATATTTTGTTGACTTGTGTACTTGCATCATCCCAAATGTTTCCAAGAATGTTTAAATCCAGAGAAATAAGAAGTTTTAACCAGGACACGGACCGTGTCCATGCGTTGCCTATCAATTACATCATACCTGCGTTACCCTCGATTTCTGGTTTTATTTTGTAGAAACCATGGAAACACCAAAGACGCTTTAATATATTATGTGTTTTATTAGACAGATGAACATTTTTGGATTCATTCATCGACAGAAAACTAATCATGTTATAAAGCTCAACACAGTAAGTCTTGTTGTTAAATCTCGTTTTCTTAATTTACTGTGAGTACCATGTTTTACCATGTCTAATATCAATCTAGCTTACTGCAGTGTGCAACAAGTGTCTCATATTAGCCGCTGCGCGAACGCAGAGTAGCATTACAACAACTTTCAACACATAAATGCATCTAATATGATAAAACAGTGGTTCTACTTAAGTGGTTCAAAAAGGCACTCAAGTTCAACTTACTAATTTTAATATAAATTTACATAAAACATAGGCTATAATAAATTAATTTAATTTAAATTTACATGTAATTAAGTGTCCGAAAACATTACGTTCAGTTCACACTTAAGTAGGCCTATATTCTTTTTAATAGGCTGTATTATATCTATAAGCTTTGTATTTAAAAGTACTTTTTCACAAGAGCATCTCTGAGTTTTAAGAAACTTTAGCATCGTTACTCAGGATAATATCTGTTGTCAAATCATTTGTACTGATGTTTACTCATTGGTATTTATGTTATCTGACTTCAGAGCTTTTCTGCTTCTTCTGCCGTACAGGGACCGAGTCTCCCGTTGTCTGTGCTGGTAAAGCACGATCTGTTGTCTGATTTTCACTCTTCGCATCACCAAACAGCCAAACTACACCAAACTACTCTACTAGCGTCTTTGACTTTTAGTGAAACACCGCAGGTCACGCCATTTCAACGTGGTGAAACAAAGGGCTGACCTGCTCCATACGTCATAAAATACGTTTTGTTATAGAACACTTTTACGATGACTATTATGAGACCATTCATTCGACTGTGTAAAGCATTTTATATTAGCACCAGACTACTGAATGCACCTTTAATAATGTGTTCGTGACTGGAAAAAGTACTTGTCATTTTTGTTTATTTCTCTTTGGTTATGCTGGTTTATATGGTTATTTTGTAGGGGAAGGTCCATTTGCAATAACAGCTGCTAAAAAAAGGCAACATGGAGCAAGTGATTTTATCCACATCCTTTCAGTATGAATAATGCAGCCTCATTCCATCAACAAGCACCTTTGACCACTGTTACTCCTCTGTAGATGTGGACAAACTGTGGAAAACAAGCTCAAACTCATTATGCATCAGCTGGAAACAGATAAACATGAAAATAAGGCATGACAAATGAGGGCGGCTATAAACTTGGAAATGACCTTCATTTATAATAGGGGTTCTGGGAGAAGAGACCAACAGAAGGTCCTGATCATTTTGCTTCATTGCCTTGATGAATCCGTATCCTGACTGCTTAATCACTGCTGATCCGAGGCCTTATGTGTTGACAGAAGGATGACGTCTTGTGATTAAGTAGAGATGAGAAAAACTGAGCAATGATATGGCTGATCCTTGAAAGAATCCAGCTGCAGCCCACAGTATTCCAGTGACTATAGTGTTTAGCAGGACAGAAGTGTTTTTCTGCGAGTGTAAGAAAGCTGTTCCTGGTCTTTCTTTCTTGTGGTGACATATTTTCTATAGAAACAGGAGAGGTGAGACATATCAAGGAGCTTGTCCTTTTTTGGCCTCTTTTACATTAGCCAGTATAGACCTTAGTTTGCGTAGTCATGACCCATAATTTGCTATTGATTTCTTGGCTTTGGGAACAGACTTTGATTTCTGCTGTCATAACCAAAGCTACACAGGATAAAAATAATATTAACTAATAGGGGTGTAATGGTATACGTATTTGTCCTGCTAATTTTCGGTATGTGTCTTACGGTTCGGTATGTATGTGTACACAACAAATACAGTGTTGTAGCCTAACCACCATTAACCACCAATAATTGCAATAAGCTCCGCGTTTTGTTAGTTTTGATAAGAAACAAAGTGTCTGTGACGAGCAGGGCGGGCGAGAGCCGTGAGGGAACGGCGCGAGGCCGGTGACGCGAGAGATAACGAGCTCCACCTGCGAGGCGCACTGGCCTTGAGTCTCTCACGGAGGAGCTCCGGGAGCATAAAAGGAGGAGCGACGACAGTGAAGGACGAGAGAGGACCAGGCCTGGACTTTATTTTATGTTTTATTATGTTTGTATGTTTTGTATTTGTTTATTTTGGAATAAAAGTTTTGTTAAACGTTCGCCGGTTCCCGCCTCCTTCTTCCCGTATATACGAACTGTGTTACATTGGTGCCGAAACCCGGGAGGAAGGAGGGACATGCTGTCGGAGAGCCCTCGCTGCTGAGGGGGATCGCGGTGCTGCGGAGTTCGGGCAGCGGGGGAGTGAAGACCGCGAGAGGCTGCCCGAGGCGGTGGTACTGGAGCCTTGTGAAAGGTGGGACGGAGACCCGGATGCCGTGCTCCTGGGACGAGGTGGGGTGGCTGCCGTCCAAGAGGGAGCGGAGGAGTCGCCGCCATCCGCCGTGGGCCGGAGCCTGCTACCGTCCGCCATGAAGGGGACTCGCTGCCGGCTGCCCTCAGCCGGAGGAGCCATCGCCGGCCGCCAGGAGGCGGTCGAGGATCGGGCCGTCCACCGAGCGTCCAGTGCCATCGCATGGCACCGCGAGGAAGAGCCTCTCGGCAGGCTGAGGACTGAGCGGCAGTGTGTCTGGGAACCGGACCAAGAATTTTTTTTTTTTTTCTCTCTCCCCTCTCTCGTCCTGTCACTCCCCTTGCTTCCGTCTCCTTTCTCTCGTCTCGTCTGTCCTTACCCCCAGGTGCTGCGGCCGCCGAGACAGGCCCCGGGGGGGAGTAGAGCGCAGTCTCGGTAGTACCCCCCGGCCTGCGAGGGGCGATGGGGGTATGTGACGAGCAGGGCGGGCGAGAGCCGTGAGGGAACGGAGCATAAAAGGAGGAGCGACGACAGTGAAGGATGAGAGAGGACCAGGCCTGGACTTTATTTTATGTTTTATTATGTTTGTGTGGCCGGCAGACGTCCGCGAGGGTATGCCGGCATTACTTTCGTTCTGTTCTGTGTTTATTTTGAAATTAAAACTTATGTTGAACGTTCGCCGGTTCCCGCCTCCTTCTTCCCGTATATACGAACTGTGTTACAGTGTCGTCTTTCAAATTCAGTCCATTTGATCAGGAAATTCAACCAATTCAACCAATTTCTATCATGCCGATTTGATGCGGCGTGACAGATTAGCATACAGGTGCATCAGTTAAAGCAGCAGCATGGACTGCGAGTGAACGCGATCATCTCTTCCTCTTTAATACTAGTTACAGACTAAACATGAATGAACATCTGAAGGTATGTTGAAAGATACTGTACAACTTACTGAAACGGTGATATCTCATGTAATCGCTCAATCAGTATTTCAACAGCGGAAAGACATCAGTAAAACAGCTTGTAAACAATATGTCATGCATAGCATTACATTTACCTCAGGCAAGTCATTCAGTGTCGACAGCTTGTTATTTCGCTAGAGAAATGAACTCTTTCGCTAAATATATGCACTATATTAGCCTACACATTTATTATATTTTTCTTAACCTGTTAGTGATGCCTTGAATATTTAATGTATGTTTAAATAAATCTGTCATGGACATGACGCACACTGTGTAAATTATGTGTTGATTATAATAGTTTGGACTCTGAACTTTTAATATTATAGTAATGTGCAAGTAAGGGCTCCTTATATAGTTTACAACAATAGCAGAGATAATTTTTTATCTTTAAGAAACTTTTAATTATAACTGAATTCATTTAAAAACAGAGACAATTTGTTCAGTAAATCACTGTTTAATAAAAAAAGGAAGCAATTTTATGTTTAGTTTTCTCCCCCTGCTGTACCGATCTGTGATTTCAATACTGAGGTACGTACCGAACTGTCATTTTTGTGTACCGTTACACCATTATTAAAGGTGCAATATGTAAGATTTTCTGTCCGCTAGAGGCCTATTCAAAACAAAGGCGTAGCTTGATGACGCCAAGTTTGAGCGTGGAATCTTGGGACATGTGGTCTTCACCTCAACGGACGGTTGAAAACAATTGGGATAGGACTCGGGAAGAAATCATGTCCATGGATGTGATAATTAACGTTACTGTAGTATGAAGCAGAGCAGGACTGAGTGTTGTGGGAGCTGAACGAGGAGCTGGAGCGATTGAGCTACACACGCCGCGAGCAGCAGAACTTTTATTATGCCACAGTCGCCGGCGCTCCTTCCGCTTTTCCGGTCATGAGTATGAGGTAACGCAGCTCTGTTTATCATATTAGATACATTTGAGTGTTTTGAAAATGATGTTATAACATTACTCTGTGCGTTCGCTCGGCGGCTGCTGTGAGACACTGTTACACACTGCAGTAAGATAGATCGATTTTAGAAAATAATTAAATGCTGGATGGGCTGTGTTGATAAATGGCATGCAATTCATTTTAAAACGTATTGTATGATGGAGAAAATGCTGTATTACTGTTACTAAAAATAAAGCTGTATCTGATTATGCTATGTTAGCTACTTCACAAAATAGTGTTTTTCTCTGAGGCATGGTAAAGCATGGTACTCGCAAAAAATCAAGAAAATTAGATTTAAACAATAAGACTAAACGTGTTGAGCTATATAAAAATAATTAGTTTTCTGTCTATAAATAAATCAAAACAGTTGTTCCCTTGTCTATTAAAACATGTAATATATTAAAGCGTCTTTGGTGTTTCCATGGTTTCTACAAAATAAAAGCGGAAACCGAGGGTAACGCGGGTATGACGCAATTGAGAGGCGACTCCTCACACGTTCCGGAGCCTTGGTTAAAATTGCAATTTTCTCACGATTTACAAATAGTTGCAAACATTTGGGATGTTGTAAGTACTCAAGTGAACAAAATATATAACACTGGCCTAGTGGTTTTTGGATATTTTACTGCAAAATTCTTACATAGTGCACCTTTATCTAATAATTTTACTGAAATATTCCATAATATCAAATCCCAGCCTAAATTTCACACCCTGTTTCACTCATAAATGTATCACTTCCTACTGCTGATAGAAGAAGTAGAAGAACAACAAAATATGAAACAAATAAATAAATGATGACAAACTTTTCATTGTAGGGTGATTCATGTTTTAAAGTCAAATGCCCTGTCATTGTAACTGCTCATGATGAAGTTAAAATGTAGACTATAATCTTTCTTTTCAGCAGAAACTCAGATTTCATATCACTTTACTGTATGAGAGGATCATCATGAATATCGGAATTTGACACATGCACAGACGCTCCATACATCATCTGACAACTGTGCCACTACAAGAAATAAATATGATGTATGTGCTTTCTGGGATACATACGCTTCCAAATTGGTCTGTATCAATCACATAAAACCGGCTTGATGGATAACAACCTCTGATTTAAAGTGTGTCACATGCATGTTTGAGGAAAAACAATACAGCAGCGCACATTTATTGTAGCATGTGGAAATAAGGCTTTTTTGCATGTTTTCATAAACTTTCATCAAACTTACTATTACATAACCAGGCCATGGTTGAGAAAAATAATATTATTTAAATAATTCATGAAATTCAGTCCTGTTGTATGATGCAAGTTTGACTCCTGTCCTGTAATTTATTACACAAAGGTTTCTAACTCAAAAACATTAGCTAAATAAAATAAATGTAAGCTTTATAATATTGTTTGATGGTGAAGTCACTTAGCTTTACATTAAATTTTAAGTCAGCTGAGGATTTCACAAAGACTCTGTCATACTATCATCTTTTCCTGCATGCCATTCTGTTTGACAGAAGGGATGTTTTAAGAGAGCGTAGGACTCTTCACAGCTGTCATACCACAGAAAACTAGCTGAATGATCGCTCATAAAATATTCATCACAGGCTTTCCCTTCTCACCCTACAAAACACTGTGTAGCCTCTCCATGACTGCAGAACAGCAGGAGGGTTAGGAAATGACACTTCTAGCCACATTTTGATTTTAGCAAGCAGAATATTATTTGGTTTAAGATAATAACTTCCGAAATACCAAATTATTTTTCTCTAAACATATAGTTTAAATGAGTTTTTTCATCCAAATATTTAGGATATTTGTCTTTTTTATAGTAAACTGTAGGTACAAAGGAATGTCTCAAACAGAATTCACGCAGAAGAGCAGAGATGAAACTCTCCAGCTTACATACCAAGTAACTTGCAGTTTTAGGCATATACTTTAACCACTAGAGGGCCTTTAGTAGAGCTTTAAAGTGATAGTTCACCCAAAAATTTGATTTACTCACTCTCAAGCCATCCTAGGTGTATATGACATTCTTCTTTCTGATGAACACAGAGTTATATTTAAAAAAAATCCCAGCTCTTCCAAGCTTTATAATGGGAGTGTTACGGTAGCTGGTATACTAAGCACACGACGAGGAGATAGAGTCAGAATAAGTCTTTACTTGGAAGGAAACAGGAATCCACAGGAACATACACCAACGTGGTACAAACAATACCGGACAACACAAGACTAGAAACACAGGGTATATATACACGGGATAACCAGGAGGGTAATTGGGAACAGCTGGGTGTGATGATGGTGGTGATCAGTTGCCATGGTGACTAACTGGTGGTGGGAAATGGAACAACAACAAGTCCAAAAGAGTCCAGAACAGAGTGTACATGTAACATATCGCCCCCTCCCGGAAAAGGCGCGTCCTCGCGCCGTAGAGAGGGGAAGACGAAGATGAGATGGCTGCGATGGTGTAGGAGGTGGTTCAGGAGGCGGACGGTTACCCGGGAGGAGGCGAGGTGCAGGAGTCCAGGGAGGTGCAGGTGATGGTGACCAGGGAGATGCAGGTGATGGAGTCCAGAGGGAAGCCTTGAACAGAGGAAGTAGCAAAACCATCCAGTACACAGCCAAGACTGCGCCCCATGGCGGCGTCGTTGACGGGAGGAGCCATGGTGATGTAGTCCTATACGCCACCATGGGGACGATCGGCAGCGGCGATGACAACGTAGGAGCCCACCATGCAGCCGGAACGCCGAAGACTCGAAGTGACCCCGATGACCTGGGCGACCGCGACGGAGCCGCAGCGACGACCCCCCGAGGAGGAAGCGGGTATCCGGAGGGCAGAGGTGAAGCTGGAGCGACCAAGGGCGGAGTTGGAGCCTGAGGGAGGGCAGAGCTAGCCGTCGCAGAAGGGGTGGAGGGCCAGAGAGCAGCGACTGGGCCGTAAGTCCATTGCAGAGGCGTGGCGATGTCTGAACCAGGCGGAGCCGACGTGCCGAGGGAACCCAGCGAGACCGAATGGCCGATGGTACTTGCTGACGACGAGGGAGGAAGGAGCGTAGGTGTAGGAGCCAGGTCGACGGGTCGAGGGGGAGTGAAGAGCTCTGAGGCTGGAAGCGGAACCCCAGGGTCCTCACGTCCAGGAGGAGGTGGCTCCCAGCAGTCCCGAGGTGGAACCCTACCACTGAGAGGAGATGGGGAAACTGAGGGGCTGATGGGAGACAGTGACGACTGGATAGCAGGCGTGGCTGAGGACAGAGGGGTTTGGAGTGTGCTAAACAGTTCAGAAAATGAAAGAGTCCCAAAAAAATTTTTAATAGGTGGTGGGAGAGGGAGGCTGGGAGGGGCCAGAGACTGTAGTACAACAGGTTGCATATTCACCTCTTCTAAATCAGAAAAAATGTCTCCAGAGTTGACCAAAAACTCACTCTCAGTGGCAGGGGGTTGGGTGGGGCTCACTTCCATACCCTCGTATTCCACTAAGATTCCCTCGGCGACGGATGGTACAGCCGGCTCGCACACCTGGTCAGTTCCGCGTTGCTCAGGCTCCGTGGCGATGTCCTGCTCAGTCGCTCTCGTAGGCGCTGGCTCGAACGTCGCGGTGAAGTCCTCTTCGCGGTCTGCGGTGGGCTCATGCTGCCGATCCTCGCAGTCAGGGTGTTGATGGCTGTGCACTGGAGTAGGAGTGGGACTGGCGTCGTCTGAGATATCCACGGTCATCGAAGATCCACATGATGCCAGCACCCACTCCACATAATCACGGAAGCTCCCTCGAGGTCCTTCCCCAGACAGCAGCGCTTTGGTGGCGGTGTTGAGGCCGGCATATAGGAAGTTACAAAGGCTGCTGTCCGGGAAATGTGTTGATGGAGCTAGAAACAAAAAATTGTCCAAATGTGCCTCGAGAGAGCGGTCCTTCTGCTCAAGGCATACTAACAGAAATGCGGGTGTGTACATTGTGAGGGGGACGGAGAGTGAAACACGGAAAACACTGGGACGGAAAACAAAAAACACACGCCGCAAACTGTATAACTGTTTTGGGTCCGATATTCTGTTAAAAAGTGAAGTGAAGTGACATGTGGCCAAGTATGGTGACCCATACTCGGAATTTGTGCTCTGCATTTAACCCATCCAAGTGCACACACACAGCAGTGAACACACACACCGTGAACACACACCCGGAGCAGTGGGCAGCCATTGCTGCGGCGCCCGGGGAGCAGTTGGGGGTACGGTGCCTTGCTCAAGGGTCTCACCTCAGTCGTGGTATTGAGGGTGGGGAGAGCGCTGGATATTCACTCCCCTCACCGACAATCCCTGCCGGACCTGAGACTCAAACCCATGACCTTTGGGTTACAAGTCCGATTCTCTATCCATTAGGCCACGACTGCCCCTTACGGTAGCTGGTATACTAAGCACACGACGAGGAGATAGAGTCAGAATAAGTCTTTACTTGGAAGGAAACAGGAATCCACAGGAACATACACCAACGTGGTACAAACAATACCAGACAACACAAGACTAGAAACACAGGGTATATATACACGGGATAACCAGGAGGGTAATTGGGAACAGCTGGGTGTGATGATGGTGGTGAACAGTTGCCATGGTGACTAACTGGTGGTGGGAAATGGAACAACAACAAGTCCAAAAGAGTCCAGAACAGAGTGTACATGTAACAGGGAGTGAATGGGGCTCAAGATTTTGAAGCCCAAAAAAGCACATCCATCCATCTTAAAAGTAATCCATATGGCTCCAGAGGGTTAATAAAGCCTTCTGAAGTGAAGCGATGGATTTTTGTAATAATAATTTGCAAATTTATAACTTTATAAACTAGAATCACTGGCTTCTGTCTATGAGTCGAATCCCGCGGAGTGACCTCTGACCCGACGAATGATGTATTGATGAACACGTAAGCGCAGAGGATAGAGCAACACAAAACAGCGGTCATGAATTAGAGGTCTAAAACGAGAATATTTAAAGAGAAATGTTGGAGGAGCTTGAGTCTGTTGCCCAACCCTATTTGTTTGAACTGCGAGAGATTCACTCGTGAACCCACGGACGGACATTACCGGAAGCTAGTAATTACAGTTTATTAAGTTAGAATTATGGATATTTTTCTTACAAAAACACATCGCTTCGCTTCAGAGGGACTTTATTAATCGCCTGGAGTCGTATGGATTACTTTTATGATAAAAAGCTTTATTATAAAGCTTGGAAGAGCCGGGATATAATATCTCCGACTGTGTTTGGCTGAAAGAAGAAAGTCATATACACCAAGGATGGCTTGAGGGTGAATAAATTAGGGGATAATTTTAATTATTGGGTGAACTATCCCTTTCATATGACTGTCAATGAATGAAGCTACAGTATAACTCAATGCAAATTTATATATTTCATGTGGACATACAATTTTAGTCAGTACACATCCTCACATTCTGAAGCTCTATGGAGACATATAGGATGAAAAATACAGCAAGCCATAAAAGATATATGATACTTTAAATCCCAAAGATACACTTTAAAATGGATAATAACATTAGGAATACAATCTACATTTTAAGTGTATGTTATAGTGTATGTTGGGTTGTTCTCTATATATTCTTCAAGCAGACCCTCATTTCACTTTTGAGATCCCTTCTGGAAACTCTATAACTTTTTCTCAGAAAAGCAGGAGGCTTTTAGAAGTGCTTTCCAATTAATTTCATCGCTGTAAGAAAAACAATTTACCCATGGACAGCTCGGACAGGAGCAGAGTGAGATGTTGCTTCACCATCTGAAACACCATTTCCTTGGTCTTTGATCTGATGCCTCATGCTGTCCTGCAGAAGTCAAAGATAACAACTCTACTGGTGCTCTCAGTCTCCTCCAAATGAGAGCAAATGCAATGTAGAAGGTAGATGACAGCTTTCCTCCATCTGTGACCCTTAATAATGACTCCATCTTCTGCAATACCTTGTGCTATTAAATGCATTTCTTGTGTTATTTTTTCTTTCGCAAAAAAAAGAAAAAGAAAAAAAAAGATTGTATTAGGCATAAATATAAAACATTTATGATTTTATTTTTTTGGTATTCAAACAAATTAAACAATTAAGCAATATTAAGTTCATAAATAATAATAATTCACCCAGTTTGAGTTTGTAGGTGTTCCAAATGTTTCTTATATGAAGTGGTATATTTATACATCAACTTCTCAGAGGATTTTCTATTCTCTCTACTATTTTCCATTGTGGTACAGATTTGCCATATAGCAATATTTTCCTCAGAAATGTATTTTGGTTGTTATAGATGTTTTGTAACAAATATATATTATGCAAATAGGAAAACATATTTCCTTGTTTAAAACAATGCATACAATAAAAGGATTTGTATAACGTGTTTGTGAATGTATAATGCTATGTTAAAAAATTAAAACATAGTAGGGCTGTTAAATCGATTAATCGTGACTAATTACATCTAACAAAAGTTTGTGTTTATGTAATATATGTGTATGTGTGCTGTTCCTGTTCAGTTCCCTCATTTACTAAATGAATATGTATACTAAATGTATGTAATATACTCCCTGTTCTGTTCAGTCCCTTGTCGGTTTTCGTATGTATCGCTTGTGTTTATGTGGTTATCTTCATCTGCGTGTTACTTGATTAAACTCTGTTTATTTTGACCAGTTCCTTTGTCGTGCGCCTTTATCAACCACATAGCGTTACAGTGTGTGTGTGCATGTGTGTGTATATATATATATATATACACACTGCTCAAAAAAGTTAAAGGAATACTTTTTAATCAGAGAATAGCATCAAGTCAGTTAAACTCCTAGGATATTGATCTGGGGTCTCATTTATAAAACTTTGCGTAGATTTCATCCTAAAAGTGTACGTACGTGCAAAAGCTAGATTCTGCGTACGCACAAAAAAAATCAGATTTATAAAACCATGCGTACGCCAGAACCTGCGCACAAATCCTTTTATAAATCCCAGTGAACAGAAGATTGTGCGTACGTGCATCTCCACCCCGTCTCCTCCCCGAAATCACCATATATGGAGCTTACGACGCCTAGTTTTACTATGCATAACCTCATCTGCATATCGTTTCCATACATCCATCCACGTGGTTAACATTTGTGCCATACACATTACATTGCTAAAAATCATCCAATATTCTTATGTTTTAGAATAAATATATCAAAATATGCATAAAAACAAAATTGTATTAAATACTTAAGATAAAGGTTTTAGAATAGAGTTGATTCATTCATTTCCATTGGCCAAATAGTATTTTAATTGTTTTAAACAATTCAAATCAAATTTATGCAGTTTTGCTGATAAGGTGAACATATCTTTTAGGAAGTTTATAGGCTATATTTTTTAGTGGAAACGGATATGCCTACTTATTTATTGCAGTGTAAACACAATTGTCTACGGAAGAGGATTAGGGCCAAGCAACAATAAAAAAAATAAAACCATCTCGAGATTAAAGTTGTTAAATTTCGAGAAAAAACTCGTTAAATTTCGAGAAAAAAGTCGAGATAAAATGTTAAGAATAAAGTAATTAAAATACGAGAAAAAACTCGTTAAATTTCGAGAAAAATGTCGAGACAAAATGTTGAGAATAAAGTCATTAAATTACGAGAATAAAGTGATTAAATTACGAGAATAAAGTGATTAAATTACGAGAATAAAGTCATTAAATTACGAGAATAAACTCATTAAATTACGAGAAAAAAGTCGTTAAATTACGAGAATAAATTTGTTAATTTAATGAGTTTATTCTCGTAATTTAATGACTTTATTCTCAACATTTTATCTCGACTTTTTTCTCGAAATTTAACGAGTTTGTTCTCGTAATTTAATGACTTTATTCTCGTAATTTAATGACTTTATTCTCAACATTTTCTCGAAATTTAACGAGTTTGTTCTCACCATTTTATCACGACTTTTTTCTCGAAATTTAACAACTTTTTTCTCGTAATTTAACGAGTTTATTCTCACCATTTTATCACGACTTTTTTCTCGAAATTTAACGAGTTTTTTCTCGTAATTTAACGAGTTTATTCTCAACATTTTATCTCGACTTTTTTCTCGTAATTTAACGAGTTTAATCTCGAGATGGTTTTATTTTTTTTATTATTGCTTGGCCCTAATCCTCTTCCGTAATTGTCTTTCTCGGTGCTTCACTGAAGTATTTTAAAAAGGAAACGTGCAAATCTTACCCTTTATATACAGTGGTAATTGTTTGAAGATCCTTCACACGACATCAACACCTCCTGCAGCTGCGGTTTAGTAAGCTATTATCATTGGAACTATTCAAACTGGACAACGGACCGTTCGACCACTGAATCCAGCAGTGTCTTCCATAATATCGAAGTTAAGTGTGCATCGATCGTCGTTCTCGCTAAAATGTTTTGTATAACATCTGCAGTTTAGTTTAAAGAGGAATTATTGTGCTCCCAGCGCTCCTCGCTTTCATTAAAACAGCGTGTCACAGGAAAGTGATCAGAAGTAGCACATCTGAATTCATATCACGTTTGTTTAACTTTTCCGTAATGACTGCGCAATGTAATTTCAGTGCTTATCGCCATTAGTGAAAGTGTAATATTAATGTAAATGTGTATATCAAAATGAAAACGTGAGTTTCCATGCGAGTTTAAATCATTCTTTTATTTATTTAAACTGTTATTGTGAACACATGCACTGTATTTATGATTATGACTCATAATTAGGATTTAAAGTGGTTTTCCTTCATCTGCCGTCAGTCCCTCAGCTCACCATCGGTGTCGCCAAACTGCTCTGTCTCCAAAATGTTCGTACGCACGGCTCAAAGTTTGCTTAAAGGTGCGCACATTCTCCCATCAAGTTTGTTTTTTATAGATCACAACCTTTGCGTGGGAACTGGCACGCTTTATAAATGAGACCCCTGGTCAGTTAAGTAGCAGAGGGGGTTGTTAATCAGTTTCAGCTGCTTTGGTGTTAATGGAATTATCAACAGGTGCACTAGATGGGCAACAATGAGATGACCTTCATAACAGGAATGGTTTTACAGGTGGAGGCCACTGACATTTTTTTCCCTACTCATCTTTTCTGACTGTTTTTCACTAGTTTTGCATAGAGTCAGTGTCACTACTGGTAGCATGAGGCGATACCTGAACCCTACAGAGGTTGCACAGGCAGTCCAACTCCTCCAGGATGGCACATCGATAAGTGCCATTGCCAGAAGGTTAGCTGTGTCTCCCAGCACAGTCTCAAGAGCATGGAGGAGATTCAAGGAGACAGGCAGCTACTCTAGGAGAGCTGGACAGGGCCACTGAAGGTCCTTAACCGATCAGCAGGACCGGTGTCTGCTCCTTTGTGCAAGGAGGAACAGGATGAGCACTGCCAGAGCCCTACAAAATGACCTCCAGCAGGCCACTGGTGTGAATGTCTCTGATCAAACACTCAGAAACAGACTTCACGCCACTGGCGCCCTGTGCTTTTCAGATGAGAGCAGGTTCACCCGGAGCACATGTGACAGATGTGAAAGGGTCTGGAGAAGCCGTGGAGAACGTTATGCTGCCTGTAACATCATTCAGCATGACCGGTTTGGTGGTGGGTCAGTGATGGTCTGTGGAGGCATATCCATGGAGGGACGCACAGACCTCTACAGGCTAGACAATGGCACCCTGACTGCCATTAGGTATCGGGATGAAATCCTTGGACCCATTGTCAGACCCTACGCTGTTGCAGTGGGTCCTGGGTTCCTCCTGGTGCATGACAATGCCTGGCCTCATGTGGCGAGAGTATGCAGGCAGTTCCTGGAGGATGAAGGAATTGATATCATTGAATGGTCCCCACGCTCGCCTGACATAAATCCAATAGAACACCTCTGGGACATAATGTTTCGGTCCGTCTGACACTGCCAGGTTGCACCTCAGACTGTCCAGGAGCTCAGTGATGCCCTGGTGCAGATCTGGGAGGAAATGCCCCAGGACACCATCCGTCATCTCATTAGGAGACATTTTCAAGCATGCATACAAGCACATGGGGGCCATACAAACTACTGAGTACCATTTTGAGTTGCTGCAATGAAATTTCAGCAAAATGGACTAGCCTGCAGCATCATTTTTTCACTTTGATTTTCGGGGTGTCTTTGAATTCAGTCCTCTGTAGGTTGATAATTTTAATTTCCATCAAACGATGTGGCATCCTTTCGTTCTTAACACATTACCCAGTCCATATCAGTATAGATATTCAGCATGATATTTTTCCCCATTGACATCTGATGTGTTTTCCAAGTGTTCCTTTAATTTTATATAATTGTATATTTATATATATACAGTGCCCTCCACAATTATATCTCTGAAGTATATTCCCATTCATATTTACATTTTTTAGCACACCAGGGTGACTAGGAGAATGAAATTGTCCAGCCATGACTTCCTGTTCCACAGGAGCACAAATATGTGTAAACACAAAGGCCAAATTCCCTTAATCATTCATCACAATGAGAAAAACCAAAGAATATAGTTCTGATGTGCAGCAAAAGATTGTTGAGCTTCACAGAATCTAAATCATCCTAATGCACAGTGAGGAAGAAAGTTTGAGTGTCCAAAGATTCTCCAAGGATCACAGCTGGAGAATTGCAGAGATTAGTTGAGTCTTGAGTTTCAGAAAGCCTAAAAAAAATTATCAAACAGAACCTACATCCCCACAAGTTGTGCCGCAGGGTTTCAAGAAAAATACTCTGCTCTCATCCAGAAACAATCTCCAGCATACTCAGTTGTCAGACAAGACTGGAACTTCAAACGGGACCGGTTTCTATGGTCAGATGAAACTAAAAAAAGCATTTTTTGGCAGCAAACCCACCAGATGGGTTTGGTGCACACATGGATAAAAAGTACCCCATGACCACGGTTAAATATACTGCTGGATCTTTAATGTTGTGGGCCTATTTTTCTGCTGGAGGTCCTGGACATCTTGTTCAGATACATGGTATTTTGGATTCTAGCAAATACCAACAGATAAAAAATCAAAACCTGACCTTCTGCTAGAAATCCAATAATGGGCCGTGGTTGGATCTTCCATCAGGACAATGATCCAAAACAAACATCAAAACCACCACAAAAATGTGTCAGTGAGCACAAAATTAAGCTTCTGCCACTGTCGTCCCAGTTCCCTGACCTGAACCCTAAAGAAAATGAGTGGAGTGAACTAAAGAGCAAAAGCACCAGCATGGAGCTGGGAATCTGAAGGATCTGGAGAGATTCTGTATGAAGGAATGGTCTCTGATCTCGTCAGGTGTTCTCCAAACTCATCAGGCATTATAGGTGAAGACTCAGAGCTGTTATCTTGGCAAAAGGAGGTTGCAAAAAGTTTTGAGTAAAAGGGTGCCAATAATTGTGTGCCAACATGTTTTGGAGAAAAACATTTATTTCATAATGTGATTTTCCCCCCACTTTCAATTCTTTTCCTTCAATGAAAGGTTACAATTTTGTGAATTTTTTGAAAGAAAGATCAAAAGGATAAACAATGCAGATTTATTTTCACAGCCGCCTTTGCTCATAATTACTAAGGGTGCCAATAATTGTGGAGGGCACTGTATATATATATATACATACACACACACACATATATATATGTACACACACATACAGTATATTACATAAACACAAACTTTTATGTTAGATGCAATTAATTACCATTAATAGTTTTGACAGCCCTAAAATATAGTTATGTTATTGTTATAAAGCAATTCTGTTGACGTTAAGGAAGCTACTGATAAAAGGCATGATGAGGAAGTAATTAAAGATGTTTGTAAGGTAATTTAGTGTTTGTGATGTCCTTTTCTCTTCCTTCATCTCTCTGTGTTTGTGTTCTGCTTTATCTTGTCTCCTCTCTGACTGTATGCATTTATTATTTATCCATCTGATTTATTTCAAAGAGTTCCTAAAAAACAGATCAGAGCTGCACGGCACCTGATGCTTTATTCATGGACTGGTGCAGCTTTCAGACGACCCACTGGCACAAGGGTTGCTCTTACACGGCTCCCAGTGTTTCCTCAATACTGAAGAAATGTTGCACTGTGATTTTCATCAGCTTCAGCAACATCCACGCTCTCAGCAAAAGGTTTTGCAAAACACAACTGGCAACCCTCAACTCAAAAGGCATGTTACAATACAGAGTAAATATAAAAGTCTTCTCCCTTTCAGCGGGGACAGTTGTTTATCATATTTTTCTGTGAGCTTTACAACCCATTAGCCATTTCAGAACCATATTGAGGGCCACAGTTGCTTAGAGACAATTTACACAAGTCACGCATGAAGATGGAAGCTTAGTACTAACCACTGTTTACACTTCCCTCTTTATGCATACAGTACTTTTTACTCTAACCGCAGGAAGACACTGCTATAGCTTAGTGGAGGTATGTCACCTAGAAAGTGGAAACCAAACGTCCATTACCATATCTGAATTTCAGTTCCGATCTTCCTCTTAACTTGATACGTGATACGAACAGTAACGATGGAGTCGGTTTTACTATATCAATTCCAGCATGAGTCCTCATCCTTTGAAAGTGGATTCACAGTGCATTAAAACTGCATCTTCTCGTCATGTCGACAATAAGAACCTCTTCCAGTCTCAGCTACAACTACAGTGTTTGAGGGCGGGTTGTTCACAAGCAGCCAATGAAGACCATAGACTGACATTATGCAAATTTGTTACATTGTTATGTAGGTTTGTAACAGGAAGACAGACTGGAATAACTGAAGACTCGTTTCAGGCAGTTCAGAAATGATCTTTCTTTTAGGAGGCAATAACTTTATTTGTCATGCACTTTTATCTTTAAAACTTTGCAGTCCATTTACATTCACAAATAGCTCTATTTACGGAAGAGGATTAGGGCCAAGCAATAATAAAAAAATAAAACCATCTCGAGATTAAAGTTGTTAAATTTCGAGAAAAAAGTCGAAATAAAATGTTGAGAATAAACTCGTTAAATTGAGAAAAAAACTCGTTAAATTTCGAGAAAAAAGTCGAGATAAAATGTTGAGAATAAAGTCATTAAATTACGAGAAAAAACTCGTTAAATTTCAAGAAAAAAGTCGAGATAAAATGTTGAGAATAAAGTCATTAAATTTCGAGAAAAAACAAGTTTATTCTCACATTTTATCTCGACTTTTTTCTCGAAATTTAAAGGCATTTTTCTCATAATTTAACGAATTTGTTCTCGTAATTTAACAACTTTTTTCTTGTAATTTAATGACTTTATTCTCAACATTTTATCTCAACTTTTTTCTCGAAATTTAACAAGCTTTTTTCTCGTAATTTTTTCTTTAAAACTTTGCAGTCCATTTACATTCACAAATAGCTCTATTTACAGAAGAGGATTAGGGCCAAGCAATAATAAAAAAATAAAACCATCTCGAGATTGAAGTTGTTAAATTTCGAGAAAAAACTCGTTAAATTTCGAGAAAAAAGTCGAAATAAAATGTTGAGAATAAACTCATTAAATTACGAGAAAAAACTTGTTAAATTTCAAGAAAAAACTCGTTAAATTTCAAGAAAAAAGTCGAGATAAAATGTTGAGAATAAACTCGTTAAATTAGGAGAAAAAAACTCGTTAAATTTCGAGAAAAAAGTCGAGATAAAATGTTGAAAATAAAGTCATTAAATTACGAGAAAAAACTCGTTAAATTTCAAGAAAAAAGTCGAGATAAAATGTTGAGAATAAAGTCATTAAATTTCGAGAAAAAACAAGTTTATTCTCACATTTTATCTCGACTTTTTTCTCGAAATTTAACGACATATTTCTCATAATTTAACGAATTTGTTCTCGTAATTTAACGACTTTTTTCTCGTAATTTAATGACTTTATTCTCAACATTTTATCTCTACTTTTTTCTCGAAATTTAACGAGTTTGTTTCTCGTAATTTAACAAGTTTATTCTCAACATTTTATCTCGACTTTTTTCTCGAAATTTAACAACATTTTTCTCATAATTTGAATGAATTTGTTCTCGTAATTTAACAACTTTTTTCTCGTAATTTAATGACTTTATTCTCAACATTTTATCTCGACTTTTTTCTAGAAATTTAACAAGCTTTTTTCTCGTAATTTTTTCTTTAAAACTTTGCAGTCCATTTACATTCACAAATAGCTCTATTTACGGAAGAGGATTAGGGCCAAGCAATAATAAAAAAATAAAACCATCTCGAGATTAAAGTTGTTAAATTTCGAGAAAAAACTCGTTAAATTTCGAGAAAAAAGTCGAAATAAAATGTTGAGAATAAACTCATTAAATTACGAGAAAAAACTTGTTAAATTTCAAGAAAAAACTCGTTAAATTTCAAGAAAAAAGTCGAGATAAAATGTTGAGAATAAACTCGTTAAATTAGGAGAAAAAAACTCGTTAAATTTCGAGAAAAAAGTCGAGATAAAATGTTGAGAATAAAGTCATTAAATTACGAGAACAAACTTGTTAAATTTTGAGAAAAATGGCGTTAAATTTCGAGAAAAAACAAGTTTATTCTCAACATTTTATCTCAACCTTTTTCTCGAAATTTTACGAGTTTTTTCTCGAAATTTAACAACTTTAATCTCGAGATGGCTTTATTTTTTGTATTATTGCTTGGCCCTAATCCTCTTCCGTACTATTACACACTGCATTTAAGTTAATATTTGAAAAAGCATAATAAGGGCGCTTTAAAATTTCACTGCTGCCCTGCTCCATCAGTCCAGTTCAGATGATAATGTGACTTTTAATGTGCATTGTCAGATCTGAAGTCAGAGAAGGCTTAAGAATGGATTTAATAATTCTTATTTTATGCCTCAAAACTAAACTATGACACAACTGTGTTTGGTTCCACATTTACTGATTAAAAGTTGAATCAGTCAAACAATATGAGACTAAAAGTGATCTGGGCAACATCCCAATTGATAACATAACTAATAAGTCTTGCAAGGTCAGTTAAGAAGCACAAACCTTTCATGCTTGACAGTGATTTTGAATATAAAACAGGTCATAACGTTATCTCTGTAAACCTGTGTAAAGAAAACACACTCTATATAGTGTGTGCACAGCGCACATACGGTTCCTTATCTAATTTATTTTTCAAGAAGGCAATCCCCAACCCAAATAAACTGAACGGGAATTCAAGGGAGAACTGGAAACTTCCCTGTAGGTGAAGGAAATTTTGTCAACAGCAGGAGAAGTGATTATCAGCCCTGTGTTTGCAGAGCATGTGGGCAGTTACAGACATACTGGGAAATTCTGGAAGACAGTCGTTTTACAGAAGATAAGACTGGGGACACCTTGTAAGAATCAGTCAGCTTTAAGCAGGATATTATCACTCGCTGCCTTATTGTTTAAAGTCTTTTATCAATGCTTCGACATGTGTCCTATTTTAGTTTTTCTAAATGCTCCAGATAGACGGACAAACACATCTACTGGCCAAGTAACGATATTAGTTTTAGCTTATGGGGATTTTTATATTAGAAAGATAATATAGGTTCACTTGGTGAACAGCTGATTTGTACATTTGCAGCAGCTGTAACAGTTCTTACTGGGATTAAGATTTTCTCATTGCATTTAACATGTGAAATATTAAAGTAACAATTAGTGTAATACAAGTGTGGACATGCAGATATGACTCCTTTTCTTGCATTAGATCTTTATAGACAATTATATAGGACATCATAATGTTCATGTTATTAGTCCCTGAGCATACAGTTTCCCTTGAATGCATGTGGGTGAAAATTAGATGCATATTCTTTATAATATGACTTGTTTTGCCAATAAAAATACATTTTAATGATAATTTAGATTGTGTGTGCATGTGTAGGCTGTCATAAGAAATTATATATATACATACATGGGTCAATGACATGACGGGTCATTTTTTGTCCAAAGGGAAAAGATATGACATCCAAAGTATGTAAGGTAGTACAACTAGATTTATTTTATTGACTCCAAAAGGCTTTAATTATATTTTGCTACATATAAATGTATTTTAAAGATTTTGAAAGGTCATTCGGTTTAACCATCCAAAGGCCAATACAGCCATTTCATTTGATTAAAATATCTTAAAATGTAATAAATGTATATATTTTTTACAACAATTTTATAACATCATATATCAACATAGTGCAAAATGGTATAAAAATTATGTGTAAAAGTCGTTGCTTTGTTCTGAGAAAGAATGTCTGGAAAAATGAATTTCATTGATGTCATTCGGAGTAACCAATATAAAGGGACCATTATTAAGTCATGCGGTCAGTATCATGTGACAGGATGTGACATCATTCAGACACCTGCAAAGGACCACATGGTCATGAAGCAAAGTAACTAACTCTCTCTTAACTATTTGAAAAATTCATGTTTTCACTCGTCCCGAAACATCAGGTCATTTGGTACAACCGCTATAAAACATGGAAAATGCTGTAATATTTTAAAAACTTGTACTAAATATAAAATGTTTGACTGTCCTTTTGCTAGCTCGATATCAGCCTATTAGCATTGTTTGAAAATATCATAATTCGTTAAAACTGAAATTTTGGTTAAACCGAATGACTTTTTTGGTGTCAAATTTTGTCCATCTTGTAAAAAATGACAAAAGCAGTGTTAATTGATTATAAAAACCACATAATCTCATTGTTAACACTTAATAAAACTTCAAAATTAATTATATCTCCATTATGTTTTTTGTTTTACACTTTTAAAAACCTTATTCGTCAATGACCCACATACACACACACACACATATATATATATATATATATACACTACCGTTCAAAAGTTTGGGATCGGTACGATTTTTAATGTTTTTAAAAGAAGATTCATCTGCTAACCAAGACTGCATTTATTTAATTAAAAATACAGTAAAAACAGGAATATTGTGAAATATTATTACAATTTAAAATAACTGTTTTCTATTTGAATATATTTGAAAATATAATTTATTCCCGTGATCAAAGCTGAATTTTCAGCATCATTACTCCAGTCTTCAGTGTCACACGATCCTTCAGAAATCATTCTAATATGCTGATTTGAATCTCAATAAACATTTATGATTATTTTCAATGTTGAAAACAGTTGTGTACTTTTTTTTTCAGGATTCCTTGATGAATAGAAAGTTCAAAAGAACAGCATTTATCTGAAATACAAAGCTTCTGTAGCATTATACACTACCGTTCAAAAGTTTGGGGTCAGTAAGAATTTATTTAAATTTTTTTGAAAAGAAATTAAAGAAATTAATACTTTAATTCAACAGGGATGCATTCAATCATTCAAAAGAGACAGTAAAGACATTTATAATGTTACAAAAGATTATATTTCAAATAAATGCTGTTCTTTTGAACTTTCTATTCATCAAAGAATCCTGAAAAAAAATATTGTACACAAATATTTTGTACAATTGTACACATTAAATGTTTCTTGAGCAGCAGATCAGCATATTAGAATGATTTCTGAAGGATCATGTGACACTGAAGACTGGAGTAATGATGCTGAAAATTCAGCTTTGATCACAGGAATAAATTACTTTGTAAAATATATTCAAATAGAAAACGGTTATTTTAAATTATAATAATATTTCAAAATATTCCTGTTTTTACTGTATTTTTAATTAAATAAATGCAGTCTTGGTTAGCAGACGAAACTTCTTTTAAAAACATTAAAAATCGTATATATATATATAGTTCAAAAGATTAACATTAATTGAGAACTTCTTGGAGTGTCAGATTCATGTTTTCATGTTAAACTTATAGGAAATAAATGAGCGGATAAAAATAAAATAAAATATAAAGATGTCCTACTCTGCCCCCTAGTGTAGAAAAAAGGCGCAACCGCAGCATATATCATTTGAAAGAAACAATCCTAATAATTTCCTTTCTTTCTTTTTTTTAAATTTTGTATTGTATCCCCCCACCCACCAAGAGTTTAAATACAATTCAAATTTTTGCAAACGTATAAGAGATTTTGGATTCGTTTATGACATTTTTACCTCAGCTTGACAGTTTGTTTACAGTCACACAGGCTGGACTTCCAGAATCTCACCCGCAGTCCTTTAGTGGGCTTTGTGATGAAAGAGTAGTGAGACTGGAGCAGCCCACAGTCACTGAGGTAATCATTTCCCTTGCGTCAAAATTCCACTCTCACCAGGCAAGTTTTTCATTAGAATGACCATCACCACAATTGTGTCCGATTGGTCCGAACCGCAGGCCCAGTTTATGAAACGCGTCCTGTGATTGGCCAATCATCGAGGTCGGCAACAGTATGCGCATTTTGATTGGACAGCTTCTTCGTCGTCATCTTGATACAATGTAGCTAGGTTGGTTCTTCCTACTCTCTTTACATAGGTATTAGTTTAATACATAGATAAGTTAGCGAGATATTAATTTATTAATATTTGTACAGTTAATACTCTAAATTAGTGCAAACAAAGCATGCGAAGGGTGACGCTTTTTGTCAACGGAACCTCCAAAAATGGCAAGGTGAGTGAACACACGCAGTGCACGTTTAGCTGCTCAACTCCAGTCAGTGTTGAGGGACAGAGATGTCCTGTTAATGCCACCAAACCGATTAAGTGCCTGACTTTATTTAGGAAAGTACTAGATAGAATGCAACTCTAAACATTTAAGTTATCATTTTACTCCTGACGATATGCGTAAGGCCACATAAGAGCTCGCTCTACTGTTATTTTAACATTATTGTTTATTACTATACCTCGATATTGCAATTCTTTATTTTATTGACCTCACCGACAGCAACTAGTTACGGCAATAAATGTGTAGTTTAAACATTTTTGTTATATACATTTGTAATATTAAAACATTTATATTCAGTCAAAATAATAATATTTATTGAAATATTCAATAATAGTAAAAATTTTTTTTAGATTGCTTTATTCACTCCACATTATTCATCCAGACTGTCTAATATAATAATGATGTCACTTTACAATAAGGTTCCATTAGTTAACGTTAGTTGATAAATTAACTAACAATGAGCAATACAATAGTTTTATTTATTAATCTTTTTTAGCATTAGTTAATAAAATTACAACTAGTCACTTTTATGTTCATATCAGCTCAGGTCCACTAAATAATATTAATAGATACAACTTTTAATTTTAATAATGTATTAATAAATGTTGAAATTAACATTAACTGATATTAATAATGCTTTAGAAGAATAGTTAATGTTAAAGTCTCCCTGTAGTCAATAATTTTATCCCTTAAAACTCATCTTTGATCACCAAAATTACATATTTAAAACATTTTTCCTGTGAAAAAAAAATTCTTAATGCCTTAAAGGTGCAATATGTAAGATGTTTGCAGTAAAATATCCAAAAACCACTAGGTCAGTGTTATATATTTTGTTCACTTGAGTACTTACAATATCCCAAATGTTTGCAACTATTTGTAAATCGTGAGAAAATTGCAATTTTAACCAAGGCTCCGGGACGTGTGAGGAGTCGCCTCTCAATTGCGTCATACCCGCGTTACCCTCGGTTTCTGCTTTTATTTTGTAGAAACCATGGAAACACCAAAGACGCTTTAATATATTACATGTTTTAATAGACAAGGGAACAACTGTTTTGATATATTTATTGACAGAAAACTAATTATTGTTATATAGCTCAACACATTTAGTCTTATTGTTTAAATCTAATTTTCTAGATTTTTTTGCGAGTACCATGCTTTACCATGCATCAGAGAAAAACACTATTTTGTCAAGTAGCTAACATAGCATAATCAGATACAGCTTTATTTTTAGTAACAGTAATACAGCATTTTCTCCATCGTACAATACGTTTTTAAATGAATTGCATGCCATTTATCAACACAAGCCATGCAGCATATATTCTAAAATCGATCTATCTTACTGCAGTGTGTAACAGTGTCTCACAGCAGCCGCCGAGCGAATGCACAGAGTAATGTTATAACATTTTCAACACACTCAAATGCATCTAATATGATAAACCGAGCTGTGTTACCTCATACTCATGACCGGAAAAGCGGAAGCAGCGCCGGCGACTGTGTCATAATAAAAGTCCCGCTGCTCGTGAGGCGTGTGTTGCTCAATCGCTCCAGCTCCTCGTTCAGCTCCCACAACACTCGGTCCTGCTCTGCTTCATACTACAGTAACGTTAATAATCACATCCATGAACATTTCTTCCCGAGTCCTATCCCTATTGTTTCCACCGGCTGTGAGGTGAAGACCACATCCCAAGATTCTGCGCTCAAACTTGGCGTCATCAAGCTACGCCTTTGTTTTGAATAGGCCTCTAGCGGACATAAATCTTACATATTGCACCTTTAAAACAGCTTGAATGTAACTCTACACCCTTGTCTCATTTAATATACACGGATCTATGAATATGATAGTTAGCCCTGCCTCCACTCAATCACACAAGCTCAGAGATCCACTCGGTCAACTTACTGAAGTAAACGCTGCACAATGGTATCGATTTTTACAACGTCGGACACATAACGGTAATTAATATAATTAGCGTTTTGCTTGACTACATTATCAAACAGCTAATAATGTGATGCTAATGTTACACAAACCATGTTCCCGTTCTTCATCTCAGTCTGCCTTCTAAAAAACACTATCCTTAGAAACACTTTGAACAACTCAGAACGTCGGTGGAGAAAGACATATAGTTCATCATAACATCGTAATATACATCATACACTCTCTATATTGCGAAGTCTACCCGGTTTTTCATACAAAAAGAAAAATATTCCAGGATAACCTGACTTCTCTTGAGACTCTCTTACATGGTCAGTTAATGATATGCTGAAGCCCGCTGGCACATTGACATGATTGGTTACAAGGTAGTTTGTGACGTCAGAAACACCAGCGATTTCAAACCATGTTTTTCACTGCAGTTTTAAGGAGAAAACACTCAGCAATGGTGTTGACTGATGAATTTGCACATGGTTTGTTTTAAAGCATATTAAAAACACCACATAGACATATAAACAACATTAAAAACTTGATTTTCACCACAGTGGGACTTTACCAAATGTAGTTAACTACTTTACCATTATAATTATTGTAATAAACATTCTAACACTGTAATGCAAACATTGCAATATTAATACCTTCTTCATGTGTTTGTTTATTTTGCAGGTTGTAGCTGTTTATGGGACTCTGTCTGATCTTTTGACAGTCGCCAGCAATAAATTGGGAATCAGGGCTTGTAACCTTTATAATGGGAAAGGTGGTCTTATAGATGACATTGCGCTCATCAGGTATGGTTGCATTGGCATTCTTCAACTATTATTCATTCATTTAGGAAAGACAATGGTGGGAACATTATGGAAAACTTTGATGGGTAACACTTTATTTTGATGGTCCCCTTTAGACATTCTGTTGACTATAAGTAACTACATGTCAACTAACTCTCGTTAGAGTATCAGTAGCATTACTTATACTGAATAGAATGTCTAAAAGGGACCATCAAAATGAAGTGTAACCGGTTACATTGAGCCTTGTACTTGATTCTTGTGTGGGATAGGCAAATGAGAGGTGATGTGTCGGATGTACTGACTGATTATTTATGATGTATGTAATCCACAGAGATGATGATGTGCTATATGTGTCAGAAGGAGACCCTTTCATTGGTGAGTCACTGTCATTTTGTTTTCCCTGTAGTTCAGCTGGTAGAATATGCCACTTGGAATGCCAAGGTCATGAGTTGGATTCCCAGGGAACACAAATGCTTTTGCATAAAATGTATTAACATTATTCATTGAAACGGAAGGTGTACATATAGGTTAATGTGTAAAACTATGACTTTGTTTGTGTTTTAGATCCTCAGAGTGATGGGAAAACGTCGGATGACATCTCAGGATCACACACTGATTGGCTAACGCTGAATATTGGTGGGCGGCTTTTCACAACCACTAGGTAACCTTGGAGCATGATTTGCTGTCTTTTTGGCTTACTCTGTAACTCTCATTGAAATATCAACTTCTTATCCATTACTGTAACTACTCTTAATAGATATTTTTGTGAATGAATATAGAAGTGAATGGAAATAAAGCAAAGGGGATGAAAGGCTTTGATTTGACAATAGTTAAAGGGTTAGTTCACCCAAAAATGAAAATAATGTCATTTATTACTCACCCTCATGCCGTTCTACACCCATAAGTCCTTCGTTCATCTTCGGAACACAAGTTAAGATATTTTTGTTGAAATCCGATGGCTCCGTGAGGCCTGCATAGACAGCAATGGTACTTCCTCTCTCAAGATCCATAAAGGTACTAAAAACATATTTAAATCAGTTCATGTGAGTACAGTGGTTCTATCTTAATAATTGTAATAATATCTAGTGATGGCCGATTTCAAAACACTGCTTCTTGAAGCTTCGGAGCTTTACGAATCAAATCAGTGGATCGGAGCGCCAAAGTCACGTGATTTCAGCAGTTTGGCGGTTTGATATGTGAACCGAATGACTGATTTAACACAAAAGATTCATAACACTCTGAAGCAGTGTTTTGAAATCAGCCATCACAAGATATTGTTAAAAAGTCGTTATTTTGTTTTTTTGCCGCACAAAAAATATTCTCGTTGCTTTATAATATTAATATTGAACCAATGTCAGGGCTCAACGCTAAGGATTTTTTCTACTGGCCAGTGGTTCAAATTTTTACTTGCCCCGCCAAAATTTTTACTGGCCCCACAACAAAAAATTTATAAAGTAAAAGAAAAAAAAATGCTTTCCTGTAGCTCAGTGGTTAGAGCATGGCACTAGCAATGCCAAGGTCATGGGTTCGATCCCAGGGATTGCACATACTCCGATACAAATGTATAGTATAATGCAATGTAAGTCGCTTTGGATAAAAGCGTCTGCCAAATGCATAAATGTAAATGTAAATGTAAAATGGGCCTATAAAATAAGCCAAGTTATTGCTTTTGATAACCTTAATAAATAGGGTTATGACACCAAAAGCTATTAGATTAACTCACTTAAATTTTAAATATTGTTAGACAAATAAACAGTAAGTTATAAAATAGGAACAAATCAAATTGAGTAATAGCAAAAATAAATGCAACAGTACAAACATAAATGAAGTAAACGGTGCTTTTCAAGTTTTTCATGTAGGTTTAAACAGGAGATTTTCAGGTACAGAAATTGTAATCTAATGTAGGCTATAGCTAACTATATAACTAGATTAAAACTTTATTAAAGTTAATCAGTCAAGAGCAGTTACAGATGCATAAATAATGTTTTGAAATGCTGAAAATATAAAATGTTAAATACTGCTATTGAAATTATTTAAAAAATGAAGACACTTTAAACCTGAAATTAAACTCGCCAGTAGGTGGCAGCAAGTCCCTGCTAATGAGCGAGTCATTGAGATTCAACCGGATTCAACCATCTTAAATCATATTACAAAAAAACACCACATAGACATATAAACAACATTAAAAACTTGATTTTCACCACAGGGGGACTTCAAATGAAAACTGAAAATATAAAAATAGCTAATTCAAAATATTAACAAATACAATAGTATATAAATAAACAGTAGTCTGCAGTGGTCTATCTTTCAGGTATCATCTCTGAAGTCTGGTCTCTGTTTGCTCTTGTTTAAGGAGTACTCTTGTAAGTAAGGAGCCTGATAGCATGCTGGCACACATGTTCAGAGAGAAGGGTGAGTTTAGTTCCTGTACACTCACTGACTGATTTAAGCATTGTTTGTTTTGCTGGTTCATCGAATTGTGAATCAGTTTGTAGCACGCTTATAACAGAGTTCTTTCCCCCGCTTTCTTGATCTGCAGATGAATGGGGTAATAAGCAGGATGAACGAGGGGCTTACCTCATTGATCGCAGCCCAGAGTACTTTGAGCCCATCCTGAATTACCTGAGGCATGGCCAGATCATTGTCAATGAAGGAATAAACTTACTCGGTGAGTGAGGCCTGAATGCTTACTAAAGCATTTTTAGTTCTCATCAAGTTTATTAGGTATACATTAGATATACTGTACATTCAGGCTTGGGGTGTAGATTATTGCAATAATTTTAGTCTTAGTAAATCACTGTAACACGGTTCGTAGATGTGGGAAGAAGGAGGCGGGAACCGGCGAACATTCAACAAAACTTTAATATAAATAAACCAAAAACGAAAGTAATGCCGGCAGACCCTCGCAGACGTCTGCCGGCCACACAAACATAATAAAACATAAAATAATATCCAGGCCTGGTCCTCTCTCGTCCTTCACTGTCGTCGCTCCTCCTTTTATGCTCCCGGAGCTCTTCCGTGAGAGACTCGAGGCCGGTGCGCCTCGCAGGTGATGCTCGTTATCACTTGCGTCACCGGCCTCGTGCCGTTCCCTCACGGCTCTTGCCCGCCCTGCTCGTCACATACCCCCATCGCCCCTCGCAGGCCGGGGGGTACTCCCGCGACTGCGCTTACTCCCCCCCGGGGGCCTGTCTCGGCGGCCGCAGCACCTGGGGGTAAGGACAGACGAGACGAGAGAAAGGAGACGGAAGCAAGGGGAGTGACAGGACGAGAGAGGGGAGAGAGGAAAAAAATAAAAAATTCTGGGTCCGGTTCCCAGACACACTGCCGCTCGGTCCTCAGCCTGCCGAGAGGCTTTTCCTCACGGTGCCATGCGATGGCACTGGACGCTCGGTGGACGGCCCGATCCTCGACCGCCTCCTGGCTCCTCCGGCTGAGGGCAGCCGGCAGCGAGTCCCCCGTCCCCTGCTCCTCCCCTTCATGGCGGACGGTATAGCAGGCTCCGGCCCACGGCGGACGGCGGCGACTCCTCCGCTCCCTCCTGGACGGCAGCCACCCCACCTCGTCCCAGGAGCACGGCATCCGGGTCTCCGTCCCACCTTTCACAAGGCTCCAGTACCACCGCCTCGGGCAGCCTCTCGCGGTCTTCACTCCCGCGTTGCCCGAACTCCGCAGCACCGCGATTCCCCTCAGCAGCGAGGGCTCTCCGACAGCATGTCCCTCCTTCCTCCCGGGTTTCGGCACCAATGTAACACGGTTCGTAGATGTGGGAAGAAGGAGGCGGGAACCGGCGAACATTCAACAAAACTTTAATATAAATAAACCAAAAACGAAAGTAATGCCGGCAGACCCTCGCGGACGTCTGCCGGCCACACAAACATAATAAAACATAAAATAATATCCAGGCCTGGTCCTCTCTCCTCCTTCACTGTCGTCGCTCCTCCTTTTATGCTCCCGGAGCTCCTCCGTGAGAGACTCGAGGCCGGTGCGCCTCGCAGGTGATGCTCGTTATCACTTGCGTCACCGGCCTCGCGCCGTTCCCTCACGGCTCTCGCCCGCCCTGCTCGTCACAATCACTGTAATTCAAAAAGTTTTTTTATTTTTATAAAGTAACGGCAATTGAAATATTTCATTAAAAGTAGGGCTGTAACTTACAACTATTTTGCTAATCGATTAATCTGTTGATTTTTTCCGATTAATCGGATGAAAAATCTTAAAATTATTATACATTCAATTTTTTTTATTAAAAATACATTTTAATCCTTTATTTTAAACAATGTTATTCCACATCCTTCCCAATGCTGTCCTCCAAACAATGTGTAATATAAAGCCTATGAAAAAACAAATATAGTGAATGTAAGCTATGCTGTACATTATAAGCAAAAAAGCGTTAAAATACAAACATTACATTTTAAACCTAGAATCAACTGATTGCTTACTATTTAAAAGCAGAAATTATACGACTAAGTTAAAAATGGTAATAAACAAAAGCACAAAATGTTAACTTGAACGAGGTGTGAAGAACACACACATTCACTGGTCTGAACATAGTAATTATATTACATTAATGAGCTATTAATAGTGCCTTTACTGTTACTGATCTCATAAATATGATTTCTTGTGTTACAAGTAGAATTTTATACCTACACTTAATTTCTAACAAAAAATATTTTAGCAAAATGTGTAATATTTTGGTCAGAATTATTGCACTTCTGTTCTACTGCGCTCCGTCTGTTTGACGTGCATGTGCCCACCACCGCTTGTTTCCCAGGCACAATGCGCAGGCACGACTAATCGATAATCAAATTTGTTGTCGATTATTTTCATTTTCGATAATAATCGATTTTATCGGTTAGTTGTTGCAGCCCTAAATAAAAGACACCATTGTTCAATAAATAATTATAATTAATAACGAAAACGTATTCTTGTCATATCCTAAGTCAGTTTTATTCTTTAGTTTGTGGAATGTTTTTATGTTTTATAGGAGTGCTGGAAGAAGCTCGATTCTTTGGAATAGAGCAACTGGCAGAACAGCTAGAAGTCGCCATTAAGGTATTAGAATGAAAGGTTTTTCTTGTTAATATATCCAGACATACACTACCGTTCAAAAGTTTACTTCTTCTACTCACCTAGGCTGCATTTATTGGATCAAAAATACACTAAAAACTGTAATATTGTGAAATATTATTACAATTTAAAAGTTTTCTATTGTAATATATTGTAAAATGTAATTTATTTCTGTGATCAAAGCTGAATTTTCAGCATCATTACTCCAGTCTTCAGTGTCACATGATCCTTCAGAAATCATTCTGATATGCTGATTTGATACTCAAGAAACATTTAAGATTATCAATGTTGACAAGAGTTGTGCCGCTTAATATTTGTATCAATTTAATGCATCTGTAATGAATATAAGTACTAATTTCTTTCAAAAATAAAACTGACCCCAAGCTTTTGAGAGGTTGTGTATATGCTTATATTTAATTTAATTTACTTTCTCCATGACATGCAGAATTCTCATCCACCTGAAGACCACTCTCCACTCTCACGGAAAGAATTTGTTCGTTTCCTGCTGGCTACACCAACCAAATCAGAGCTACGCTGTCAGGTAGAAGACTTTTGTTTTGTAATTGTTTAGTCAGGTGTTTTAGGCATAAGCTGATTAGGGTTAGGATAGGGATAGGGTTAGGACTATGTTTTCAGACAGTAAGGTTGCTCCAGGTCTTACTTGCCGACCCGCCAGCGCAAACCCTCTTTTGGCATTAAAAACTACGGTTAGGATTTTCTACAGACACACAGTGAGAAATTAGCATGGAGACAGTTATTTTTTGCGCCTGTTCTTATTGCATATGCATTTGTGGGAGTTTCCCTTGCAGACCACTAAAACTTATGGGCGGAGAGTATTTAAATAGATTTACCAACCCAATCCCACAGGAAAACATCTATTTTACGAGGTGGTGATTTCGCATGATTTCGTAGGATGTGAATCATATGAAGGTTCACCTCTAACCGCACTCCTAAACCTTACCGCCACTGGGGCATAAGCAGATTTGCCAAAATTTTAAATAGATATTAATTGCCATGAGATTGTGTTGGATTTACTAAGGATTGTGGTAGTCAATTTCATTGTTGGGGAAAGTTCTTTTAAAAGTAATGCATTACAATATTGTGTTACTCCCTAAAAACTAATTACGTTACTTAGTTACTTTGTATAGAAAGTATTGTGTTACGTTACTTTTTAATTACTTTTTCTCACCTGAGTCTGGTCTGATGTTGGTATTGAGGTGTCTTTTTCCCTCTCAGGGTCTTAATTTCAGTGGAGCGGATCTTTCTCGGCTGGATTTGCGCTATATTAATTTTAAGATGGCGAATCTGAGTCGCTGCAATCTCACCTATGCAAACCTGTGCTGCTCAAACCTGGAGAGAGCGGACCTTTCTGGAGCCAACCTGGATGTGAGCTGTTCATCTCTTGCTTTCTTTTGGTTTTAATCCTCTTGAATTGATATGAAGCCTTTCTTGATTACTTTCTAAAAAAAATCATGTGCTCCAGGGTGCTAATCTTCAGGGCGTGAAGATGCTCTGCTCCAACGCAGAGGGAGCGTCCCTTAAAGGATGTAACTTTGAGGATCCCTCTGGGCTCAAGGCCAATCTAGAGGGTAAAAGCCCTGCACACATAATCCATTGTTTAGTTAAAAAAATAAAATGACATACATTAGTCACAGAATATCATTGCTAATGAACATTATGCCACATTAATGTTACGTTCATGTTATTCTCTGTGCGCTTTAGGGGCTAATCTGAAGGGAGTTGACATGGAGGGCAGTCAGATGACTGGTATTAATCTGCGTGTGGCTACGCTGAAGAATGCTAAGCTGAAGAACTGTAACCTGCGAGGTGCTACATTAGCCGGCACAGATCTTGAGGTAAGGGTGCAGTAGCTGCGTTTACATGGACACCTTTTGTTTGAATGATTTTATTCCAATTGATGTATCTGAACAGTGTTTACATGAACGCTAAATAAAGTGCCATCCTCCTTTCCATTGTTTTAAAAAGCAGACTTAAAGGGACAGTTCACCCAAAAATGAAAATTCTGTCACTTACCTTCAAGTTCCAAACTAGAGATGAAACGGTATGAAAATTTCTTATCTGTATCGATTACAGTGACCAAAATAATCACGGTTATCAATATTATCACAGTATTGTTAAAATGTACTGGAAATGTTCAAAAAGTACTGACACGTAAATCATTTCACCAATTTTTACATTTAAAATCAACAAACAAATAAAAGTACGTCTTATTTGTATAAAACACTAATAACATAACATTATCAGTGATGTCCTGATTTCAAATGACAACATGACTGACAACTATTTGTATAATAACATATACGAAATGTTCAAATAAAGCTTTGAAAAACATTTCATAAAATGGTAAGCCTCACATTTCAGCCTTTAGATAAAGAAAAGGGTCAAATCAAAATGATTATAGGTATTTCATCTGCTCCATAAATAGTTCTAGATGCCTTATCCAAATTGTTTAAAATTGTAGAATCCACATAAGCTTGTTTTTCATCAACCGGTTAAAATTTATAGTGGTTCATGCAAATTCTGTCTGTTTTTTGACCGGACAAAAACTGCACACAGGCTGAATGTAAATGTAACTCTCTGTAAATCCACTCTCTGACACTGGGTGGCGCTTATGGAACCGCAGAAATTTTCCCAGTAACCTCCATAACCAAAGAAGCATTGCGATTATAAACACTACTTTATAGGCATTACATGGAGCGAAGATGAAAACAAAATGCCATCGAGACAGTCAGAACTTTCAGAGGTACAATTAATTAATTCATATTCGTTCATATAATTTCTCTTGGCACTCTTTTAAAACCTCACAGCTTTCCGCCATGTTCTCACACAAAACAAAACTACTCTGTGTGCTGCGCCTGCGTGAGACTGTTGCTTAATGCTGGACAGTATTTATTTATCGTGAGTTGTTAAAATCGAGTTGTTAAAATCGTTTCATCCCTATACATCCAAGGCATCTGTGGATGAGAGTCCGAAGCAAAGACTGCTGGGACGCTTTCTGCATCTTTTCACAAACAATGAGTTGAAGGAGAATTTTAGATTGACACGACTTCGTTCAACAACAACAGCTCATTCCATATAGAGCTAGAAATATGACAAAACTATTTGAATTGTGTGAATTTGAATTTAAGACAAGTGTCATTTAACAGAATTGAATATTAAAGGATTAGTTCACTTTCAAATAAAATTTTCCTGATAATTTACTCACCTCCATGTCATCCAAGATGTTCATGTCTTTCTTTCTTCAGTCGAAAAGAAATGAAGGTTTTTGATGAAAACATTCCAGGATTATTCTCCTTATAGTGGACTTCAATGGCCTCCAAACGGCTGAAGGTCAAAATTACAGTTTCAGTGCAGCTTTAAAGGGCTCTACACAATCCCAGACGAGGAAGAAGGGTCTTATCTAGCGAAACGATCGGTCATTTTCTAAAAAAAATCTAAAATCTTAATTTCTTTTCGACTGAAGAAAGAAAGACATGGGCATCTTGGATTACATGGGGGTGAGTAAATTATCAGGAAATTTTAATTTGAAAGTGGACTAATCCTTTAAGTGCCATTTTATATAGTTTTGAATTTGAATTTTTTTAAAACTTGAATCCTGGACATTTGATATTTACCAAAATGGAAAAATTTGATGGCATAATTTTCTACATATGTATTTTCAAACAGTGTATTTATTGTTCTGAATTCTTAGATATCCACTTCTTAAAAATACAGCTTCAAGTTTTCAAGAAGAACAAATTCAAAACACCAAATTCAATATTCTATAATTCAAAACGCAGAAATTCAGATAGTACTGAAAGTAAGTCAGATGTCCAACTTCTGGGTTCCACAAGGAAGAGTAGAGGTTCTCGGAAAAGTCGAACTTCGGCCAATTACAGAGTAGCAATAATTCTCAGCATGTGTGACATGTGTCTCTGGGGATCTCTGCTAGGCCTATTTGTTTTAGTACTAAGTATATTTAGTATGGAAGTGATTAGTATGCGTAACAGTCACACATAACTCTATAATTACCTTACTATATTTCTGCTTCATTCTGTAATCAGAATTAAATCCAAGTTAGATGTTGGGCTTTTTCAAACACTCGCTGGCATTTTGAGCTCAAGAACCCCACAAATGATCATTTAAATATGTGTAACATAGCAGGCACGATTTAATTGGCCAATTAGATTTAATTGCCCAAAATGCGGCATTTGACTTTTCCGAGAACCTCTACTCTTCCCTGTGAAACCCGGAAGTTCTGAATTTCTGCGTTTGGCATTTTAGAATATTGAATTTGGTGTTTTGAATTTGTTCTTCATGTTGAAAACTTGAAGCTGTATTTTTAAGAAGTGGATATTTGCAGTCCAAGAATTCCGAAAAAAAAATACCCTGTTTGAAAATAAATATGTAGAAAATTATGCCATACAAATTTTCAATTTTGTTAAATATCAAATGACCAGGATTCGAGTTTAAAAAATTCTAAATCAAATTCAAAACTATATAAAATGGCACTTAATATTCAATTCTGTTAATGACACTCTTGTCTGTAATTCAAATTTAGACGACTCAAATTCAAATAGTTTTGTCATATTTCTAGCTCCATAATTCCACACGTCATTACACCATTTCTACATCACTGCAAGTGCGCAGAACATTCCAGTCTCGATTCATTGGTCAATTCATTCCAGTTGACAAAGTTACATGTGACTTTTTTTATTCCGACTGTGCTACCAGTCCGATTACAGTCAGATTATTTAGGGTCCATGTAAACGCAGCTAGTGTTGTGTGTAATTTTGGGGCATCTAGCGACGCTAAATGGCATAGCTATAATAATGACACCATTATAACACTGAAAAAAGGTTTTCTGTAATGTGTGTGCAGAACTGTGATCTCTCAGGCTGTGATCTACAGGAAGCGAATCTGCGTGGCTCAAATGTGAAAGGTGCCATCTTTGAGGAGATGCTGACTCCACTGCACATGTCCCAAAGTGTGAGATAACCAATTACATTTCTCCGTGCCCGGCAACCACACCAGCCAGCTATTCCCAGCTCTCCCTCACCCCGACCCCCTTTCCGTTTCACGCTCCTGTGGAACCGTATGCAATACTAGCACTTGATTTTCCCACCCCTACTCTTTGAGCTTTACTCTCACGCACTAGTGCACATCCAGGGTCTGTAGTCATGGCCAACATAGCGAAAGCTTATCGTAGAGATTCCAAATATTTAAAAAAGTCGTTATTGCTTTCGATTTTGTTTTTATTTATGCTTTGTGTTGAACTATTGTTCGATTTTACCGAATGTATTCGTTTCATGTTGTGTTTTGTCTCTAATAATGAAGTCAACATTTCAATCAATCAGTACAACCAAATATATCTATCGAATTTTAGATTTATCAATGAATTGTAGGCAATTTATGATAAGGCTTATTGTTGCACAGCTTACTGCAGGCAAAATTCATAATAGTAGCCTTTTGTATATAAAATATGGAATAATATATCTTAAACATCTCATATAACTGACAGTTCTGGTTTCAGATATGCAACATAAACATACAGCTCTTACAAATTCTGTTTTCACATTTACATTATTTGCTTATTTTGGTTTTCGGTTTGCCATTTGTTGATCTACCTCCCATACAACCCGTTCTAGTTTTTAGTCATTTTTAGTTTTTGAATCCATGCAGTCGTGCAATGACTTTAACCAAATGCAAACCACATTTTGCTGCGTTCTTGCAAAACCTATTTAATCTTTGATAACTGTGTAATAACATTTAGCCATAGGTTAATATGCACAATAATTAACCTGTGGTGCCAATATATGCTGGTTTATCATATCACTATATAATATGTGGAAATGTTATGCTTTTCACTTTTCAGTGTTTTTATTTTCCCCATTTTTTTATTTTATTTTTAATTGATGAAGTGAAAGTGTTGAAGTGACCAACCCACACCAAAAATGTTCATGTGATGTTTCTCGGGTCATTATCAAATCCAGTTCTTCCTTAATGTTTATCATGATATAACATTTGTTCATCAATACTGTCCCACGTTTTGTTAACATTTGAACATATGAAGCACTAAACTAGAACTTGAATTTGTGCATTCGTGCCCAAAAATTGTGTGTAATAAGACTGAAAAAGTAGCACATTTATCAAATGCAGCTTAGGTCTTAGTGCTGCTCAACTATTCCTAGATTATTTGCTGCATGGTTAAAAAAATGAAAACTTAACCATCTCTATCAGAGTTTTTTGTTATAAAACATGCTGTTGTTTTTCATTTACAAATGTTATTGTAGGTACTCCGTCAATCCTGTTAAATGAAGGCAATCAAAATAGACTTTTGCACTTTAAGTGTGATTCTCTATGTATATCAGACCCTTGTGGAAAGGGTGCAAGCTATTTATTTATGTATCAGGCTGTATTTATGTAAGTGGTGGAGGGGAGGATCTACCGGTTCCCTCTTTACCGAACTCTGTTGCACTCTATTACGGAAGTGTGTTTCCATAAATAGGCTGTTATAATCAAAGTCCGTCCTGTTGTCTGTCTTTATTTATGTGTGTGGATATATACTGTATATGAGTCATTCCACGAAACCGGTACGATTTGGACACATTTTTAGATTTTTTACCAAAACGTATTACTTTTCTGAAAACCCCACAACATTAATGACATATTTAACTTCCAGAAAAACATATGTTCTCATCTCAGGCATCAAATTCCTATTATTATTGGTCATTATTTTAAGTTATGGACACTAGGGGAGCTCTCTGAATATTATTATAAAATGTATTTGTGATTAAAAATCAACATTTTCCTATTAATCAGTTGTCCCTCACACTAATTCAGTAATTGCAAATATAAAAGTTACATAAAATCTCACACTTTTGCTATACTAAAGCCTGAAATGGGCACTTTTTGTGACAGCAACCTCATTATTTTTGATTTTCAAAGGCTTAACTTCAGAATTTGAACTAAAATCATTATTCTTATGATTGCTCTGAACATTTCAGACAGTTCAACAAACTTTATATTAGTTTTTCATAAACTTAACAAAAAGAAAATATATATAATAAAAATGTAGGTGTGACGGGGTTGTGATTTTTGGCCCAAATTGGCCACTGCTCTAAATCTAGTGAATAAATGGAGAGCGCATGGCATGCATGATATTAAGAAATCATGAATAATGTTGAAATAACAAAGATAATTTTCACAAGTAATAGTTTTCTATCTTTAATTGATGTAATGGGGTTGAGTCAAACAGAATTTCACAACATAATTTAGTTATAATTATTAAAGAAGGTGGTAACTTGCCTGCGTCTGCTCACAATGTTGTTCAGCAGACTTCCATGATGTCACTTCCTATTAATGATGTCACATAAGTATCAGTTCATTATTTTTAAAGAGGGAGAATGGTTTGTGTAACGGGGTTACTGAGGTACGGAACTAAATGATGTGATTTTAATGAATATTCATTAATTTACTTAGAAAAAACATTACCAGCAAAAAAGCACAGATTGATATTTATGGGAATGGCAAAATTAATTGACTTTTTTCTCATTTTATTATTCATATCCCAAGTACACTTTCATAGAAGGCCTTGAGGAACGTGACAAAATAGGTGGTGTCAACTGAAAAAAAACTAAATAATTTCTAATATGAAGATAAAATGCATGTCATGTTTTTAAACATTATTAAAGGAGACATTTCAATTAATACAAAAAGCTTTTAAAAACATATTTTGGTGACCCAACAGATAAAATACACTGAAAAAGGTCAGAGGGACTCAAATCGTACCGGTTTCGTGGATGGACCCCACATATGGGGTCGGTAAGATTTTTTTTTCTGCTCACCACAGCTGCATCTATTTGATCAAAAATACAGTGAAAACAATGTTGTGAAATATTACAATTTAAAATAACTGTCTTCTATGTGAATATGTTAAAATGTAATTCATTCCTGTGAATTTTCAGCATCATTACTCCAGTCTTCAGTGTCACATGATCCTTCAGAAATCATTCTTATATACTGATTTAAAAAAAACAAAAACAAATTCTCATTATTAATGTTGAAAACAGTTGTGCTGCTTAATATTTTTATGGATATTAATAATAATGTTTCTTGAGCAGCAAATCAGCATATTAGAAAGATTATTTCTAATGTCCTTCAGTCGATACATGGTCAAAATAATGTGGACACTCAAACAGCATACCCATAGGTGCTCACAAAACTCCTTAAAAAACAAGATTGGTTGAAGATTAGCCCAACCAAAACGATCCAATGGTAAGTAGCCTGCGCAGGACTCTTATTTTGAAATGTCGCCCGTTTGTTGAATGCATGCAGGACATTTCTTCACTAGCCGCATATGTTAGTGTTTTTGAGCTCGTGTGCAGGTAATAACAGTTTTATAAGTGTTAGTTGGTGGTTATTCAGTAATTGAAACTTAAACAAAAGTTCGTCATATTATAACTTGACATATTTTATCAGGCAGCCAAATGTAAACAAGAGCTGAACTGACTGTCACTAAGTGTCCATAACCAGTATGAAGTATGTGAGATTTATCTTTGATACGGTTTATATGAAATATAACCGCGTTTATTTCACAAACAGTTATTTAAACATGCCTTCACTTTACACTTCACTTTATATATCCCAAAACTGTGTTGCTTTATATGGCATTTTTAGGATGGATTCCCATGGAAGTCAGTGCACCTGTAGTGCCCATCGCTCCACACCAAGCGTGCATCAAACTCTGGAGGAGATGGACTTTGAGAGAGGTGCATCATCTGCTTATGTTCATATCATCAGCTTATGTTCATATCATCATGTCACACCATAGTGCTATATCAAAAACATGTGAATTGCTTGTTTGTAGGTATTTGGTCAGCTGCAATGGATGGAGATGTGGAGAGAGTCAGGGCATTTATTAAAAAAGGGATTGATCCAAATATGAGGGACCAGGCAAACTACAGTGCTTTGGTTTGTTTATTTTATAATTCACCACTAATCATTAATCATTTTGATCATCTCATAATGCACATCTTCTTCTTCTTTGGAGCAGCATTATGCTAGTCGAGCAGGTGAGCAGTCAGTGTGTGAGTTACTCCTGGACTGTGGTGCTTGTGTGAACGCCCAGACTCGTGGTGGGGCAACCCCGCTTCATAGGGCGGCTTACTGCGGCCACTACAGTGTGCTCCAGCTTCTGCTAGACCGTGGGGCCGATCCATGTCTGACTGATGATGATGGATCAACACCACTTCATAAGGTACTACTGGTCAATATGGCTATATTTGATGAATTTACCTCACTTTATTTCACTCAATTCTTAACAGAACTATTTTTTTTAACTGGCTCTAAGTGATCGACCTTAGTCAGGTTAGACGGCATATTGAATTCAATGGGGATGAAAACGAGGCTGTGAGGGATAGACTTACAGTCTTTACAATGACACGCACTATAAAGCTCATAGATCACGAATTTTTCAAAACTCACAATCTCAAAACTGTTTTATGGCGTTTTGTCTCCTTTTTTTCTGAAAAATGTTTCATTAGCTGAACAGTGTATGTTGTTAAAGGGTTAGTTCACCCAAAAATGAAAATTCTTCAATTACTCACCCTCATGTCTTTACAAACCTGTTAGACTTTAGTTTATCTTCGGCACACAAATGAAGATATTTTAAAGGTGCCCTAGATTCCCTTTTCAAAAGATGTAATATAAGTCTAAGGTGTCCCCTGAACGTGTCTGTGAAGTTTCAGCTCAAAATACCCCATAGATTTTTTTTAATTAATTTTTTTAACTGCCTATTTTGAGCCATTATTACATATGCACCGATTAAGCGCGCGGCCCCTTTAAATCTCCCGCTCCCCGCGAGCTCTCAGCTAACACAAAGTTCGCACAGCTAAAATAACCCTCAAAATGGATCTTTACAAAGTGTTCATCATGCATACATCGATTCCTGTGAGTATAGTATTTATTTTGGATGTTTGCATTTATTTCTGAATGAGTTTGAGGCTGTGCTCTGTGGCTAACGGGCTAATGCTACACTGCTGGAGAGATTTATAAAGAATGAAGTTGTGTTTATGCATTATACAGTCTGCAAGTGTTTATAAAATGAAAATAGCGACGGCTCTTGTCTCCGTGAATACAGTAATAAACGATGGTAACTTTAACCACATTTAACAGTACATTAGCAACATGCTAACGAAATATCATTACAAATATCACTAAAAATATCATGATATCATTTATCATGTCAGTTATTATTGCTCCATCTGCCATTTTTCGCTGTTGTTCTTGCTTGCTTACCTAGTCTGATGATTCAGCTGTGCACATCCAGACGTCCTGCCCTTGTGTAATGCCTTTCATAATGTTGGGAACATGGGCTGGCATATGCAAATATTGGGGGCGTACACCCCGACTGTTACGTAACAGTCGGTGTTATGTTGAGATTCGCCTGTTCTTCGGAGGTCGTTTAAACAAATGAGATTTATATAAGAAGGAGGAAACAGTGGAGTTTGAGACTCACTGTATGTCTTTTCCATGTACTGAACTCTTGTTATTTAACTATGCCGAGGTAAATTAAATTTTTTAATCTAGGGCACCTTTAATGAAATCTGAGCGATAGCTGTCAATGACAGCTACTTACTTTACCACTTTAACACTTCAACACTTCAAAAAGTACATAAAGAGACGTAAAACTCATAAATATATGAATTGAGCAATTTAGTCAATTTTCTGAAGAGAAACAATCTCTTTAAATGAACAGATTGAATTTAGGCTTTTATTCACATATAAACATTGATCAGCGAACATAAACAGAAGTTCAACGCGCAAGATCAACCCTGATTGGTTTTCGCTGAAGCTCAAATGTGCGTAACACATGAGAACGAACCTAACTGGTTCTTGAAACAAAAGTCTTTGAAATGACATGACGGTAATAAATGACAGAATTTTCATTTTTCGGTAAACTAACCCTTTAAACAACAGTACAATCCATTGAACACACTCTATTCTATTCCTCACCACCTCATTTTCATTCTTTTCAAAAAATTTAATATTTCGCTACCCCGATTAATGTTTTGGGCTTGTGATTGTTTGTGCACACAGGCTGCTGAACAGAGGCATTTCACAGTTTGTGAATTGTTGGCGAACCGCTTCCCAGCCTTGCGAGTTGTGAAGAATAAAAGATCACACACAGCTTTCGATCTCTGCCCAGAGAAGGACAGAGTTTGGGAGTTTTTGAGACCACCACAGTGACCCGATCTAACTTAGTCTGTAATGCCTTTTCATTAAGGATTATGAAGAACATTTTCAAAAACTGAGCCTTGTAAATCAGTGTGACTTGAAAGGAGACATAGTCGCTAAAATTGGTCTCACAAGCCTTTCCTCATGTTGTGAGAGCCTACAAGAGTGTGTGTAACCAGATCAACAACAAGACTTGAAACCGTGGCATATTTTAGCTGCATGTCAACTCTACATGGAGTGAACAAGGTTTGTCTGGTGAGCATTAACTGTTAGCTGCTGCTAGTAGATGTTTTAACTACACCATTCAATGATCAAAAAAATCTATGCATTCACAGCCTTACCACACTGATGGTCTTCCCCACAGTGAGCCTGTGCTTTGTTTTCTCCAGTAGAGGGTGATAGAGAACCTTATTCTAATGTTCACTGAATAAGGAAACTCAGAATTGATGCTTCTGAAGAACTTCATAAACAGCCGTTTCCAGCACCAGATAAGTAAATCCTATATGAAGATGACGAACTGCTTTAAAAAGTTTTCATTGCACACACTAGTTACAATTATCACTGTATAGCAAAAGAGCGATCCAGTGCAAAGCAAACCATGTTTTATGTGGTTGTCACATCAAATAACGTGTCTAAAAATATGGTTCAGAACAATGTTGTGTTGTACTTGTACTTGACACATCTGGAAAACTACAGTACTAGTGTTTCAACTGTCTGGACTTCTTTGCTGATCTGGTGTAAATCTGATTCAGAGACAGGCAAGGGCCTTCAGTTATGTTTTCTGCTGTAACATAAAACATGCTTTTTGCAAATATTATATTATATTATTAAAAATAAAACCTGAAGCTGTAGTTTTTGACTACTTTTGTCAGATAAATACCTTAACAAAGTTAAGAGTTTTGTTTTTTCTTCATATTTAAATAATTTTGATACAGAACAGTCTGTAGAGTCTGTAACTGGAATTGGTTGTTAGTCATGGAGTTAATAGGGCCTAAATGTTATGAATAAATCACGCCTTCTTCACATCCGCTAGTCATATTTTCACTGTTTTCAAATGACTCATGAAAACCAAAGAGGTTAAACTTAAGACAGAGGAAGTCATGGAGTTTCATCCAGTGACTATTTGGGAGACAGTTTTATGAACATCTGAACCTGGTCGGACTGATATGTTGGTATGTAATAAAATACACGTATGCTTTTCTTTTACTTTTTCTTTCTTTTTTGTATTTGAATAATAGCCTAATATTGTTTTTGTAGTGTCCTAACGTTTTTATAACACTTGCCATTTGGGAAAAGATGGAGTATCTATGTATTTATTTAAGTTAAGTTATTTAAGTTATGTTGTGTTTTCTCTTCACTGTGTCTTGGATCATTTTCATTCTCTCTTAAAACGATTTTCATTTGTTTTATTTGTCTGCCAGGGAACTCTGCGAACCCTTTACGCTAAAAAAAAAAAAAAAAAAGGTTCTATATAAATAGAATCGTCTTGTTTGATGCCATGACTGATCACCATCAATGAAGTGTTTTACTGTTTTAATGCAGCATTGATCGGTCATCTAAATAGTGGTTTTTAAAGTACACAGAAAGTAGATATTAAAAATGAGGTCATAAAAACTGCTTGTAATTTTTTTAAACACAAAGCATATGTGACCATTTTGTGCATTTTAACAACTTGAGCACTTTTAAGGAAGGTTTTAAATCTGTGGATAATAATACGGTAGGATATGCGACGTGAATAAATTAGACAGATAACCGATACTTCACTGTTAACAGCATCTGTTTAAACTGTTGCTTTATTTATTGTTGCTCTACAAATGTCGTGGCCTAATGGATAGAGAGCCGGACTTGTAACCCAAAGGTCATAGGTTCGAGTCTCAGGTCCGGCAGGGATTGTCGGTGAGGGGAGTGAATGTCCAGCGCTCTCTCCACCCTCAATACCACGACTGAGGTGAGACCCTTGAGCAAGGCACCGTACCCCCAACTGCTCCCCGGGCGCCGCAGCAATGGCTGCCCTCTGCTCCGGGTGTGTGTTCACTGCTGTGTGTGTGCGCACTTGGATGGGTTAAATGCAGAGCACAATTCCGAGTATGGGTCACCATACTTGGCCACATGTCACTTCACTAATTCACTAAGTCACTAAATTCACTAAATGATCACAAATCCATCAGATTGGTCAGCTGAGAATCTTTCTCCTGTTTAAATAATTTTTTAAAACAATCTTCTTTGTTTGTTCTTATAGCTAGGCCTACTTATTGACACACTCAGACTCAAGTGGTGCATTTCAGTTTTTTTAGCATGAGTCAGTTTTCCCAGAAAAAGCGACACGAAAGAGTTCATTCATCTGGCCCTAATAGCTTCCTCCTGAATTGGCAGTCTAGCAACTCTTGGTGGGCCGTCTTTTCTTATAAATAATTTTTTGTAAGGGTGGATCGCCTACAGGGGTTCAGGCTGTGGGGTTGCCGAATTACTAAAGAAACGTTATCAGCAAGATGGTTGAAAAATGTACATTTCTTGTCTAATACCACCCACTGCAACTTACAGGTGCATCTCAATAAATTGGAATGCACTATGGGTTCAAATGTATTATAAGTGGTATCTAAATACATTTTTAAATACAGAGATAGTATATTAAACTTCACTGACTTGAATGAATGCGTCAAACAGAAGGAGCGCAATAATTCTGACTAAAATATACATTTTGCTATAATTCTATAATGTAAGTTTAAAATTCTACATGTAACACAAGTAATCATATTTATCAGAGTAGTAACAGTAAAGACACTATTATTAGAATAGCCCATTAATGTAATATCATTACTATGTTCAGAGGAGTGAATGTATGTGTTCTTCATACCTTGTACAATTAACATATAATGTTTATATTTTTTATGTGGTTGTTTACATTTCTGCTTTAAAAATATTAAGCAATCGGTTGTTGTTTTGGTTTAACTTTAGAATGTAATGTTTGTATTTTAACCCTGTTCATTATGCTGTACATTATTTGCTTATAATGTCCAGCATAAACTACAAAGATACTTTGACTATATTTGTTTTCATATTACACATCGTTTGGAGGACAGCATCGGGCAGGATGTGGAATAACATTGTTTAAAATAATGGATTAAAATGAATTTTATGTGTGTAATTTTTTAGGATTTTTTTTATCCGATTAATTGATTAAAAAAAGGAAAATAAAAGACAATTAATCGATTATCAAAATAATCGTTAGTTGCAGCCCTAGAAATGAGGATGCACAAATAAGAAATGAGAAGCACGCAGTGTGCTGAAACGGTTAAAACTCTCAGTTATGGTAAGGGGTGTGACATTTCCCAAACAGGCTCAAAGCGGTTGAGCAATCACAACAGTGGTCCAGCCAACACTCTCAAAGCACAATGTGCTCTTCGGAAGGTGGGTCTTCATAGAGACAGGAACTAAACAGAGCATTACAGACAGTCTTGGAAGAGAGAAGCTGCAACAATGACAAATATCTGAAAAGTAATGTATTTTTTTGAACATACAGGCACGTTGAAGCTGTCTTTATGAAGAGCTGAGCTGGATGCAGAGAGAGTCCTTGATGATGATGATGATGATGATGAAGACCATAATGCTGCTGATCTCAGTACTCCTAACTCAGGCTCTTCAGTCCCAGGTCATATCAGCCACCCAAGATGAGGGTAAGTTTCAAAAACAGGTGTGATTGTTTTCACCTGTCTATCCTGAAATTAAACAGGCTGTTTTTTTGCCACAGTACAATTTATATATACATCCTGAAAGTATTCACAGCGCTTCACTTTTTCCACATTTTGGTATGTTACAGCCTCATTCCAAAAGGGATAAAATTAATTATTTTTCTCAAAATTCCACAAATGACCATTAATGACAATGTGAAAGAAGTTTGTTTGAAATATTTGCAAATATATATATATATATATAAATCACATGTACACAGTATTCACAGCCTTTGCTCGATACTTTGTTGAAGCACCTTTGGCACCATTTACAGCCTCAAGTCTTTTTGAGTATGATGCTACAAGCTTGGCACACCTATTTTTGGGAAGTTTCTCCCATTCTTCTTTGCAGGACCTCTTAAGCTCCATTAGGTTGGATGGGGAGCATCAGTTCACAGCCATTTTCAGATCTCTCCAGGCCACTCAAGGACACTGACAGAGTTGTCCCATAGCCACTCCTTTGTTATCTTGGCTGTGTGTGCTTAGGGTCGTTGTCCTGTTGGAATATGAGCCATCGCCCTAGTCTGAGGTCCAGAGCGCTCTGGAGCAGGTTTTCATCAAGGATGTCTCTGTACATTGCTGCATTTATCTTTCTCTCAATCCATCGATACAGGCCTGATTGGTGGAGTGACCATCGGGTTCTTGATCACCTCCCTAAGTAAGAGGGCCCTTCTCCCCCAATTGTTCAGTTTTGCCGGCCGACCCACTCGAGGAGCTCCTAGTGGTTGCAAACTTCTTCCTTTTTTTTTCGTTTTTTATTTTTAATAAATTTGCAAACTATTTCTTTCACATTGTCATTGTGGGGTATTGTTTGTAGAATTTTGAGGAAAATAATGAATTTTATCCCTTTTGGAATAAGGCTGTAACATAACAAAATGTGGAAAAAGTGAAGCCCTGTGAATACTTTCTGGATGCACTGTATATACAGTCAAACCAAAATTTATTTAGACACCTTGAACATTTCATTCATTAATACAGTTCACTAATCACTATAGTTTAAGAAATGATCATAAAATATGACAAGATCTCAGAGTTAAACTGTGTCAGTAAAAAAATAATCTTAATTATGTCAGAAAACACTTAAGCAAAACAGGTCAAAGTGTCTGAATAATGTTTGGTTCCTAAGTTTCAGAAATTTTACTGGTAGTCCACTGTATGAAGAATTTTTTGGGTATAATATATTACTTTATTTTGCTATCCTCACTACATAAATGAACTATAGTGTCCTGCACCCACTAGTAAAAATATATTAAAAATGTCTGAATAATTTTTTGTTTGACTGTATAAATATAAGGAGTAGTTGAGATGTGGATCTTTATGCAGTAATTTATTAAATAAAAACAAGAAAATAATCCAAGATGAAGGCATTGATAATTCAACAACAGCATCAAAACAGCTTTGGTAAAACAAAGACGACGCGACAAAGACAACTAACAAAGGAAGACTCTCACACTGGGCTACATATACAGAGTCAACAAGTAACTAAACAAGAAACAGGTGAACATGAGTAACTATGGCAACCAATAAGAACACACTCGGAGACCTAGGAAACCAAGAAAACAGGAACTAAACACAGGAAATGAGAATATGGTTACTAAAGAGCAAAATAACATTCAAATTTGTGTTCTAGAACAGAAATCTACAAATGTGGACATAGGCTAGCCTCTCCTTGAAGGTGCTTTTCTAATATTTAGACTTTTGAATCTATTTGAATTTCAAGCTTGAATTTTAACATCCCTAATTATAACTTTATATACATTTATATACATTACAACTTAAATACATTTTTTACATCCGGTTCTTAGTGGTAGCCCTGGTCAAGATCACACTGTTTACTAACGGCAAGTAGCCAGAAACTACTTTGTGAGTCACCCCTCCTCTCTTAAGCCTGGGATACACTGCACAATTTTTGGCTGTCCCAGACGAAAGATTGCCATTGTGAAACAATAGTGACGATTTCTGTGATGGTGGCTCGTAATCAGTGGTCCTATGTCATACAGTGAGAGAGGTTCAAAGGTGGCCGTTTTACCGGTCTTGCAACCAAAGATAGCCTACGATAGTTTTCTGACAGTGTCAGAAATTCAGCATGATCATGACAGAGTGTGTTTTCTGCTACGACCACGTCTACTGAGCAGCCATGAAATCAACGCGACATGGTGCTAAAACTTAAAGGTTTAGTTCACTTTCAAATGAAAATTTCCTGATAATTTACTCACCCCCATGTCATCCAAGATGTTCATGTCTTTCTTTCTTCAGTCGAAAAGAAATTAAGGTTTTTGATGAAAAATTTCTAGGATTTTTCTCCATATAGTGGACTTCAATGGAGCCCAAATGGTTGAAGGTCAAAATTAGTTTACAGCGATCCCAGACGAGAAATAAGGGTCTTATCTAGAGAAACCATTGCTCATTTTCTAATTTTTTTTTTTTTTTTTTTTTTTTTTTTTTNTATCTTGAACTAGCTCTCTTCTTTTTCTTTTCTATTTGAATTCCAGCAGTGTAGAACCTGCTAAGTGTATTGCTGCCCTCCACAGGTCAAAGTTTGAACTAAATTGTCATATACAATATGCTAGTGCAAGTATATAACAATTAGTTCAAACTTTAACCTGTGGAGGGCAGTAATACACTTAGCATTGTCTACACTGCCGGAATTGTAATAGAGAAGAGAGCTAGCTCAAGATGAGCATTTATTGTTAAAACTTATAGCATTTATTTTTTTTTTTTTAGAAAATGAGATGGTTTCTCTAGATAAGACCCTTATTCCTCTTCTGGGATCGTGTAGAGCGTTTTGAAGCTGCAATGAAACTGTAATTTTGACCTTCAACTGTTTGGGCTCCATTGAAGTCCACTATATGGAGAAAAATCCTGGAATGTTTTCATCAAAAACCTGAATTTCTTTTCGACTGAAGAAAGAAAGACATGAACATCTTGGATGACATGGGGATGAGTAAATTATCAGGAAATTTTAATTGGAAAGTGAACTAATCCTAACTAAAACTGCTTACCTCAAGCTCTTTTCCCTTCTTTCGCCGCTTCCTTTTTATTTTTAGCACACATAAAATCTACAACTGCCAAAGTGTGATTCAACATGGTGTATTGTTTACCACTAGCGCATGCTGATGATGTTTTATTCTTCTATAAAAACTTGCATCGTAGCCTACGAGTCAACAGGTGTCATGTTTGTACAGTCTACATGCATGTTGTACCCAAGTTTAATAGATCCATGTTGCACAGTGTGATGAAGTAATGATCTTATAGGATTGCTAAAATCGTGTAGTGTATCCCGGGCTTTAGTCAAACTGAACTGACTCAGAAGCAGGAATTTTTTGCCTAATTATCCACAGCTGTCTTGTAGAATCTGCTATACTTTTGTTCATTGAAATCTTCATGTCTTTTGATGGCACTATCAGACAAAGTGAAACCATCAGCCAACTCCCAAATCTTGCACACTTTGATCTGCGGTCATCTTAGTACAATCACTCTCCTGGAACATACTCTTATTGTTGCTTTGGATTACTGTTCTAAGATGGTCATGGCCACAATATTGCTTACATCTTATTTTCATTTAGTTTCAAAATGTCCCAGTTACGTATGTGACATTAGTTCCCTGAATAGGGAACGAGACGCTGCGTAATCGCTATGGGAACGCCTCTGCGTGATGTCGTTTTGAAGCATGTATGAAATCTTTCCAATAGGGAGACGGTAGGTCATGGGCGGCTGATGTCACTGACCAGGAACTATAAAGCTATAAAGAGAACACTCTCATTCAGCTTCTGAAATACTGAAGCAAGTCACTTACGGGCATGCCGGGAGTATGGCAAGGCGACGCAGCGTCTTGTTCCCTATTCAGGGAACTAAGGTTACATACGTAACCGAGACGTTCCCTTTCCAGGGAACTCGCGCTGCGTAATCGCTATTGGAACGACAATCCTAACGTCACCATATGAGCAAGTGACCGTTCGTGTGAGGCCTCAGTACTCAACTCACGGTAACACCTGTGCCCCTGGGGTGGAGCCGAGGTCTAGTTCATAGAACCTCATGAATGTATGCGTTGAGGACCAGCCTGCCGCATCACAAACATCTTGAAGAGATACCCCTGAAATAAAAGCCTTGGAGGCAGCCATACTCCTCATAGAGTGAGCCCTAACAGGCAATTGTGAAGGCTGTCCAGCCGACTCATAAGCCAGTGAGATGGCCTCGACCACCCACTTGCACATTCTCTGCTTTGATGCAGGGACACCTTTCTTAGGTGACCCGAAACAGACAAATAGTTGATCAGACTTCCTCCACAGTGCAGCTCTGTGGACGTACACATCCAGTGCTCTAACTGGGCACAGCAGATTAAGCTTTTCCTGGTCCGACGTCGTAAAAGGAGGAGGACAAAATAGGTCTCACAGTATTAGTGAGGACCTTAGGTATATATCCCGGTCTGGGATGTAAGAAAGCCTTAACCATGCCAGGCTCAAATTCAAACACGATGGAGATACTGACAGGTAAGGCTGGGCAGTTTTTCAGATTTTTTGGATTAATTAGAATTTTTGTTTTGCCTCGATTTTATTTTTTTTGGATTCGAGAAATCGCGATTTTGAATAAAAAGTGTTCAATTAGACATGTTGACAATACAGCAATGATAACCGCATTAGGAGAAGAAAATGATCCGACCTCAGGATGGCGCCGGCGCGCCTTATTAACCGCTGTCATGTGACGCTCTATGAACGTAGAACACATCACTGTTCTTAAGCGGCTGTTCACTCAGAAATCCGTTATTGCGTTATAAAAATGAGATGCAGGCAGTGGAAAAGGGCAAAGTTATTAAACGCAAGTTGAGCTTTTTTTTTTTTTTTTTTAAACTTGACCGCCGTGTTTTTACAATGCCGTTTCATGGGTGAGACGCTGCAAAAGACAAGACACAAGTGCAACACCTAAACATGTCCGCCAAACATAAAAAAAATAGGACAAATAGTGCAATGAAATGTAAAAACTTGTAAACCTGTTTGATATTTCGTGTTTGCATGATGGTGACAGGTTGAAAGCTGATGTTGTTTTCTGTTTTTACAAAGAATTTGCTGTTAATAATAGCCTATTACTGGTGTTATTTGTTGCTATTTTTGGCTAAGAAATATTTAGCATTTTCTTATATTATTTCTGAGTAGGATGTGTTTAAGATAAGTTTGTACAACATTTATCTTCATATTTCAGGCATATTTCTGCAAAGATATGTAACAAATTGTTTTACATTTACACCATTTTAATCACTTCATGTCCCAGGTGAAAAAAAGTACATTTCTATAATATACTTAAAGTGCTCTATTTTCGTGCACTAATTTTGTACTTAATATACTAAGAATACTAATTTAGTACTTCTTAAGATAATCTAAGTTTACTCAACTGTGCTATTTTGAGACATTGATTGCTATTTTGAAATATGAACTAAAATATACTAATAATATACTATCTCTGTATTTAAAAAATTTATTTAGATACCACATATAGTACATTTGAACTCATAGTGTGTTACAAGTGATAGCTAAATATATTTTTTAAATACAGAGATAGTATATTAAAAGCACATTTTAGTTCATATGTCATGCTCTCTCAAAATAGCACAGTTGAGTACACTTAGATATTCTTAAGATGATCTTAAGAAGTACTAAAGATGAATTTTTAGTATATTAAGTACAAAATTGGTGCACGAAAATTGAGCACTTTAAGTATATTATAGAAATGTACTTTTTTTTCACCTGGGTGGTGCACGAACTGAACTTTTTTTAACCAGATTGTTAATAAAGAGAATGTTACTTAAATCATATTGTAGTTAAGTTTTTAAGGTGACTAGTTAAACTGAAAAAAAAAAAAAAAATCGGAACCTAAAAATCGTGAATCGGTCAATCGTTCTGAAAAATCGAGATTTTATTTTTTTGCCATATCGCCCAGCCCTACCGACAGGGCTTGAATGTCTCCATTTCTTTTGAGAGATGTAATGGCAAGAAGGAACACTGTCTTTAGTGTGAGAAACTTTTCTGGCACCTCTTCGATGGGTTCGAAAGGGGCCATAGAAAGGCCTTGTAATGGCCTTGCCAAATCCCAAGCCGGTACTCTCGTGCGAGCTGCAGGTCTAAGCCTCAAAGTGCCACGGAGTGTCACGGACGGGCATGCATAATCTTTGAATCCCACACCACGCCCAGATAAGTGGTTCTCTGAGCTGGAGAAAGCACACTTTTCTTTGCGTTTAGTTTGAACCCTAACCTTCTCATGTGAGCGAGAACAACATCTCGATGTTGAACTGCCATCTGCTCTGATTGGGCCAGAATTAACCAATCGTCTATGTAGTTCAGTATGCGGATGCCCTGCATACGCAAGGGCGTCAGAGCCACGTCTACACATTTGGTGAAGGTGTGGGGTGCCAACGCTAGGCCGAAGGGAAGAACCTGATATTGGAATGCTTCACCCCCGAAAGCAAACCTTAGGAACTTCCTGTGTTGCGGGAGGATTGATACATGGAAGTATGTGTCTTTTAGATCTATCGTGACAAACCAGTCCTCGGATCTGATTTGTGACACGATATGTTTTATTGTCAACATTTTGAACTTGAGCTTCGCTACTGTTCGATTTAGCTGATGCAGATCTAAAATCGGACGCAACCCCCCGTCTTTCTTTGGCACAATGAAATATCTACTGTAGAATCCTGACTCCCTGCTGGGAGGAGGAACCCTTTCTATAGCCTCCTTTCGCAGAAGAGTCTCTACTTCTTGTGCCATCACCAGAGCCTGCTCGGGACCTACCACTGTGGGTAGGACCCCGTTGAATCGGGGTAGGCGTGATCTGAACTGAATTGCATACCCCTTTTTGACTGTGCGCAGGACCCACTGAGATATATTTGACAGACCTTTCCACTCTGTCAGAAAATCTACTAAGGGTACCAGCCTCTCGAGGCTGGCCTCTGGTGAAATATGGGCAGCCAGCACACTCCTGGTGTCAGGATTTTTTCGAAGCCCTCTTAGTGACAATGACGGCCCTCAGATCCGTCTTGCCCTTTGAGGGCTTCGGCTGCGAAGCCCCACAAAGGGCCCCACATCCCAACTCCTCGGAGGGGGAATACGGGTAGCAACGCTCTGCTTGGTGTTGTCTGCGTTGGTGCGAGGAGCTCGTACTCGACTTTGACTGCCCCCGCCCAGCAGTCGGAGGGACTTGGGTGTGGCGGGGAAGAAACTGTTTCTTTGATTCCTGGAACCTCTCGTGACGGTGGTGATACCGTCACCGAAGAGGCCAGAAAGATTCAGTGGGGCGTCAAGTAGAAACATCTTGTCCTTATCCTTAATCTCTGTAAGGTTCAGCCAGAGATGCCTCTCCGTGGCCACTAGAGCTGCCATTGACCGGCCGATGGATTTGGCCATCTCCTTAGTGGCACGGAGGGCTAAGTCAGCAGACTGACGTAACTCCCTGATCATATCCACACCCACTTCATCACTCTCACCCAAGTCCCTCAGCAGGTCAGCTTGGTATGCTTGCAAGATAGACACCGTATGCAAGCACGCCGCCGCCTGACCTGCTGCCGAGTACGCTTTGCCCACTAGCACTGAGGTGGTTTTTCAAGGGCTTAGTGGGCAGTGTCGAGGCTTTAAGGTACGATGCCGCCTGAGGAGAGAGATGGCTCGCAAGCGTCTCCTCCGCTCTAGGCATCGCCCCATAACTGTGTCTCCTCAAACCCACAACGTTGCTGTAAGTAGAGGTCTGAGGGGAGTAGACACGGGAATATACCCGTCTCTTCCACAACCTCGACACCTCGGTGTGGAGGTTGGGAAAAAATGGTAAGCCCCGACGTGGCGAGTCCTCCGTTTCCTCCGTTGCCACGCTGACAACATCCAGCTCCTCAGAGCTAGACGCCATAAGCGTGACAGTGTCGACTGGAGCGGAAGGAACCGCAACACGTGCTTCCTGGCTCCGAATCGACACATTAGATGCAGCGGGTGAGGGCCGAGATAGGGCTGGGCCCATCTCTAACCCCTCCGCTACATCCATCTGCTAACCCTAGGACATGAGGCGGGACCCGAGCCCTGAGGAACACGAACCGAGCCACTCTCTTTGAAGAAGGCTTGGCGGGAGCACAGCGTTCTCAGCAGGAACTGATCACAATGCACACAGGCAGCCCCCTTGAGAGCTGCCTGGGCATGCTGCACTCCCAGGCAAACAACACACAGTTCATGTGTATCCCCACCCGTAATGAAGCGAGGGCAGGGATGAACACACTTCCTGAAAGATTGTTCACTCGCCATGGTAATCAAATAAATGATGGTAGACAGACAACAGTAAATAAGACAGACAAGATCACACGTAGCACTTGCTGAAGACACAGAAGCTGAATGAGAGTGTTCTTGGATAGGCTTTATAGTTCCTGGTCAGTGACGTCACCCGCCTATGACGTACCGTCTCCCTATTGGACAGATTTCATACGTTCTTGATGACAACATCACGCAGAGGCGTTCACATAGCGATTACGCAGCGCGAGTTCCCTTGAAAGGGAACAATTGTTTAAAATGAATTTCCCCATCTTTTTGTACTTTCTATCTGTTCCTCAGCAATGGCACCTGTCTGGACTCAACCTGATAAGATGGAGAATAAGCTCCAGGCAGTTCCCGCCAGCAAAACTGTCAAGTTCCGTTGCCAGGCCAATGGTAACCCTACACCAACAATCAAGTGGCTCAAGAACGGCAAAGAGTTTAAGAGAGATCAGCGAATAGGAGGATTCAAGGTGAGGGCATTTTCTTTTTTTCTTTTTTTCAAAAACATTATAACATACTGCTTAAAGAAATAGATCACCAAAAAATGAAAATGGTGTCCTCATGTAGTTCAAACCTGTTTGCTATTTATTGTTTTAAATGCAACTCAAAGGCAAAACTTGAAGAAGTCAAAGAAAAGCAACGTTGGCAGACCATAGAGATGATTTTTTTGCTCTGTGAAAAACACTCTCCTTGATTGACAAATGATGACACAACAGTGATTTGTGGGCAAGCAATACGTTTGTCCAATGAGAGGCAAACCTACATCCTAATTCAGCTGCACTGTAGAGATCCATGTTGTTTATCAGACGTGCTTTTCTGTAGTATGTAAGTTTGTTGTGTGCTGGCAGTTTGTAGAGCTCTTGGCTTGAGAAAAGCTCTATATTAGTGGATGGAGTGGCCTGTTTCCAACTCTCCACCATAGAACATGAATTTGCTGCTGAACATAAAAGATGATCAGCCTTCTAATGCATTTACTGTAGTAGTTTTCTGCCGTAGATTTTGTCTTAAAATATATAACTGAAGAGTTCTGAATCAGATTCACATCTTCTATCTAAATAATTTTTATATTAAGTAATTTTAATATATTATTTTTTCACTCCCTGATGTCATTCGAAGCTCTTATCAGATATGTGTATATCTCTGTTACTGCACAGATTCGAGAGCACATGTGGACCATCATAATGGAGTTGGTGGGATCGTCAGACAAAGGAAACTACACCTGCCTGGTGGAAAACAAATATGGCAGCATCAATCACACCTTCCAGCTGGACGTAGTCGGTCAGTCATATTTCTTTTCTTCTCTTTGCTTTGCAGATTAAAAGTTAGTTTGATGTAAATGTCATTTTCAAGGACAGGCACATGTACTTTGTTGATAGTGTGTGTTAAATGATCCGTTTCAAATATGAAGTGTTTCCAAGACAAGATGAAAACCACTTTTTTCTGTTTCAAACTTTCACATAGCATCTTTTGGTTATTAAAACATTAAAATTTAAATCTACATTTTGATTTTAAAAAGTTTATTATAAAACTTATTATTTTTTCCCCAAAATGCAATAAATCCATGACACACTTTTTTTTCAAAATGAAATATTTTTTTCAAAATGCAATCCATCAATATAAAAGTTATACATATGTCAATATAAATACACAACAAAGTAAGTTGATTCACATATATGACAGAGTCTAAACTTTGCCAATATTTATCTTATATACAGGCATTTTACTAAAAATACATTCAGCCGTCGCTCCCAAAATGAATTCAACGGGTCATCTTGTTAATGTTATAAATTATTTGTCATTACCGATTAAAGAGTATCTGGCACCACCGCATGGTTAAATAAACACATTTGCCGAGTGCATTGGTATTAAAAACGGCTTTTTAAAAAAGCCTTCAATGTTTACAGTGTGTGGAATGGAGCGCTGTGATTGGTTGAGCGGATATATCGCATTCTGCAGAAAAAGGAGACTGGCGTTTTTCGTGTTTTGGAAAGAAAGGGAGAAAACATGACAGAATAACACGACGGATATCGCTCAAAATTAAAGGTGCTAAAGAGGATGTTTTGTTTTATACATTTTTGCAATATTACTTGAAACTGTCTTTACTAACTGATAAAAGACTATTTATTAGGTGCACTGAAAGGAATATTATTAATATACATCATCTGTGCACGAGGTAGGGCCTTAAAAACATCAGCCAATCGTTTACGCGATCATCGCGAAAACGATTGGTCCTCTGGCTTGTCAATCACTGCCATTACGTTCCTTGTGAGAGACGTGCGCGGATTGGCCCTTTCGCTTGTCAATCACTGCCACGACGTTCCTTGTGAGAGACGCGCGGCTGCGCGCTCCAGTAACTTTCCACAGGCGCCGCATGCAATGTTTTTGTCAGGAGACAAGAGTAACAACTGCAGATTATGAGTTACCTGCGGTGAGTCCGACATAATGAATCCACTAAGTGTGTGCGTGGCTTTAAGTCGATTGTAAGCCCGATTATGAATGCAAATTGATACTTATGACTGATCGCGCTCAAACGCGTCCAGTCAGAGCCAGTTGCGTTCAGTCTGCGATTACAGTCGGTGTTCAAATTCCATGTGAAAGTATATAAATCTGCTTCAGGAGCAGGAAACAATCGCTGTATGTTGAGCACAGTCTTAGAATGTTTTAGCTAGTCGTTAAATGTGTGCCCGGCTTAATAACACAGCGAATGCCGGTGATAAACACTCGTGTTCCAATACTGCACAAGTTTTGGGAGGCGTTCCCTTGAAAAGAGCTGTGAAGGAGGGGGGTTGTTCTTATGCATGCGCTCATTTCAAAAACTCAGTCGACGAAAAGGACCTCTGTACCACCTTTAATAAATGACTTTTCAATACCGACTAGATACAATACTGATTTTGGCGGAAACTCTTTTTTTTTTTTTATGGCGTTTCTCGTTTTTGGAACCAAACTCTTCAAATACTATTAAAGTGTGAGATTTTAAATTGCATTAATGCACAGATCCGAAAAACCATTCTGTGATTTTACCCTCCGCGTGCCATAAGGTTGCCGACCCCTGAGCTAAACTGTACAGTCAACATTCACAATTAAAATGATCAATACTCTTTTACTTCCACCATCATTCATTAACATGTTTCCTAGTGTTAATCAAAAGGTTTTTTTGTTGTTCATGTGCTTTCGTTGTGTAATTATGATCACTCCAGCAACAATTCACTCCTGTCCTATACTCACACACAAATACAAAGTACTCTTTCTCAGTCATACTTTTTGGACTGTTTTATGTGCAGAGCTCAACTTACTCCACTGCTCACAGTGAGAACCAGTGGCAGATTGTCTGCATTTGCTCTCTTTTGGTCAGAAGGCCTGAGAGATGGGCTGGGGCTTCAAAAAACATTCCCACTCATTTTCACCAAATTAAAGCAATTATAATGAGTTTCTAATCTGCATATTAAATAGGATGCTCCCTGTAGGCCCTGTGAGATTAGTGTTTAATGGACATCTATCCCATTTTCCACAATGCTGATCCCAATTTTGATTTCTTTAAGAGGGAAAAAAGCTGATCAGAGAAAACATTTATAAAAAACATTTATGTTATTTGTGCTCATTTTAACAACACTGTGTATAATGTTTGTGTGTAATACAGAGCGATCACCGTATAGGCCGATCCTTCAGGCCGGGTTGCCTGCTAACCGTACAGTAGTGGTGGGTAGTGACGTGGAATTTGAGTGTAAAGTCTTCGGCGATTCTCAGCCACACATCCAGTGGCTGAAACACATCGAGGTGAACGGCAGCAGAGTCGGCCCTGACGGACTGCCGTACGTTCGTGTCTTGAAGGTAAAACCTCGTTACTAGTCTGAGATTGACCCAAGTGTGTCTGTCAATTACACTGAAAATTTTCATATGTGATGTGATCTATGAAAAAACCTATCACATGGTGGAATTTTACATATTACATATTTTGATACCAAATGAAAGCTGGTTTCAAGCCCTTTCCAAATCTGTTTTTATTTGTCTGTAACAAAAGTTATAGTTATCTGAATTCGGCTGATTGCAATGATTTTCAGGAATGGAATTTTTAGAAAAACTAACTATCACCCTCCTTTTTTTGCATAGATGTGAAAATGCACTATCTAAGCTTAAATGGTTGTAATTCAAGAATGCTTTAAAACAGGGGCAGACTGGGGCAAAAAAGTGGCCCTGGACTTTCTGGCACAAAGTGGCCCATCACTGCCGGTCCGTAACACACCTCACCATAAAACCCACCAGCTTATTATACACACAGCAATTTTTTACACCACTTTTTATAACATAAAAATATAAATGCTATTTATACAGAAATATAAATTCTATTTTATTATTATTATTATTATTGAAATGCTTATCATTAACTTTAATGAATGACTGGCATACTACTTTATTTTTTTGTCTTTCCTGATGCACATGGCAAATAGTAAATAATTTTGAAAAACAATTAAAATCTCTTTTCCTTACAGGGAAGTTTAATATCACTAAAGTTCAATACCTACCATTAAATCAGTTCGTATATAACAATGCTCTGGTACGGTCTAAGTCTTAGAATGTAGTACAGAATGTGGACTGTTTTATGGTGCCTTTCTAGTGGTTATAGTGTTTGTCCTTTCAGGAGCTTGACAACTGTCATTTTATGAAATAGAGCTCCAATTGTGGAAAACAGTGTAAAAATTCTATATTTATGAAAAATACAGCATATTAGAATGATTTCTGAAGGATCAAGAAATAAAAAGTGCCGTGCTGCTCAGTAAATCCTGTCTCCTTTGATTTGATTGGATATCTCAAACATTTTGACATTGACGAACGCTTTTGGACAGACTGAGTGAGCACGCTAAACGGATTAGAGTTTTCTGCCTCAAGTGGGCCGCGCCTGCACGAACAATTCATCTGGGCTGACAGAAGGATATAGACTACGTAAATTTACTATAATTCATATATATTTATGTTGCAATCAATGGGCCGGCCCACATTGTCCAGCGGCCCACCAGGAAAACTCCCGGTACTCCCGATGGCCAGTCCGCCCCTGCTTTGAAATATAGACCTAAGGTTGGTCTTGTTTTAAAAAGGGGGTTTCAATGCTATTTGATGCATTCTGACTTATTTACACTGTTGAAGAGTTGCATTCTCATGCTAAACATGGCCAAAGTTTCAAAACACGAGTTGGACCTATGATGGAGTATTTCTGTGCCAAATCCACTACTTCCGGTTTCGGTACAGGATTTGGAGAGTTTTTTTCGAGTATGGCCTTTATCACATAATAAAGGGTGGAATTGATTAGGCATGACGGAATGAAACAGGTGTAATTTAACGTGCTATTTGAAATGGACCCACGTACCTTGGACTAAGTTTCTTGCATGAAAGTTTGAGACGCAAGTCTCGGGTTGAGAGCCACACCCACTGACCAGGACGGTATTCTGGACCAGGACAACGATGACGATCAGCTTGCATTCTCAGACGGTGTACAGCATGTTGGAGATGGATGTGAGCTCGGTTCCAGGTGGCTTCGCTCCTGTTCAACCAGTCGTTGACTGCGGGTACATCGGTGGGCTCTCCAGACCAAGGGAAGAGAGGCGGTTGGAATCCAAGGATGCATTGGAAAGGGGTTAATCCAGTGGCTGCCTTACGTATGGAATTCTGTGCATATTCAGCCCACAACAGATACCGAGCCCAGTCGTTCTGATGTTGGTTACAGTAGGATCGGAGGAAGCGAGTGAGTGACTCAACGTCTTTCTATTTGTCCGTTGGACTGTGGGTGGTACCCGGAAGTGAGACTGATGTTGAGGGCTTGGAAGAAGGATGACCAGAGGCTAGAGGTGAACTGTGGTCCCCGGTCAGAGACGACATCCTCCGGTAGCTCATAGATGCGGAAGACCCAGTTGCAGGGGTGTTCAGCGGTCTGCATAGCTGTGGGTAGTTTTGGTAGGGGTATGAGACGGCAGGCTTTGGAGAAGCGGTCTATGACGGTGAGTATTGTGGTGAAATTATTGGAAGGTGGAAGATCTGTGACGAAATCTATGGCAATATGGGAACAAGGACGTTGAGGCAGAGACAGGGGTTGTAGCAGACCAGCAGGTAATTGATGAGATGGTTTGTGGATGTTGCATATGTGGCACTGCTTGACAAATTGAGTGGTATCTTTACCCAGGGTTGGCCACCAGAAACGGTTCTGCAGCAATTGAATGGTGGCTGTAATTCCAGGATGCCCTGAGGAGGGTAAGCTGTGGACCTGATTGAGGTTGTGGTTGCGGAAGGTTTCAGGGACGAAGACTTTCTCAGGCGGACATACTGTGGGGATTTTCGATCTGAGCTTTGGCCTGTTCCAGTTCGGTCATGATGTCCCATTGAATTGGGGCAACTACGAGATTGGATGGGATTATGGTATCGGGTTGTTGGGGTGCCAGCTCACCTTCGTACTGCCTGGACAGGGCATTAGCTTTTGTGTTTTTGGAACCAGGGTGGTATGTAACTGTCAAGTTGAATCTGGAGAAGAATAGCGACCATCGAGCCAGGTCGAGGATTGAGTCTCTTGGCAGTTCTGAGATATTCAAGGTTTTTATGATCAGTGAGTACATCGAATGGGAGTGTAGATCCCTCCAGCCAGTGTCGCCACGCTTCAAAGGCGGCCTTCATGGCCAACAGTTACCGGTCACCCACGTCATAATTCCTCTCTGCTGAGTAAAGCTTTCTGGAGTGGTAGGCACATGGATAGAGCTAAGGGGGTTACCTCATCTCTGAGACAGAACAGCGCCAAGACCCGAGCTGGAGGCATTCACTTCGACCACGAATGGGAGATCTGGATCGGGGTGATGTAAAATGGGAGCAGTGGTGAAGCGTTCCTTCAATTGTTGAAAAGCCTGAATTGCAGTTGTGGACCAGATGAGACGGTTGTTACCCTTCATGACCATGGCTGTTAGGGGGTTGGCCACCGCACTGAAGTTTCTGATAAATCGTCAGTAGAAGTTTGAAAAACCCAGGAATCTGGAACACTGGAACCTTAATTTCTTTTCGACTGACAAAAGAAAGACATGAACATCTTGGATGACATGGGGGTGAGTAAATTATCAGGAAAAGTTTATTTAAAAGTGGACTAATCCTTTAAGCTCCAGCAAACGGTCGCCTGCTCCTTAACCCTTGCTGGGGTGGTCAAAAACCTTACGGAATCTCCGCATGAAGGACTCGAATGAGGGGATAGCGAAGCCATCTTCTCTCCATACAGTGGTAATCCACTCCAATGTTTTACCAGTAAATAAGGAACAGAAGAAAGCAATCTTCCCAGCCTCGGTGGAATATAACTTGGGTTGCTGGTTTCCAAAGAGTGAGCATTGCAGAATAAACCCCTTACATTTCGTTGGATCGCCGCCTAATTTCTCAGGAAGCGCTAGAAGGGGATTTCCCTGCTGTGGCGTTTCTGCCGCGTGGGTCATGGCGGATGCAGCAGGTGTTGGAGGCGCCGTGGGAGTGGTTGTATGGAGATTCTGGAGTGTTTTACCAGTTCTTCCATGAGAGAGGTGAGTTGTTTGAGCTGGTGCTGATGGGCAGCGAGTTGGCTGGCCAGGGCCAACATCGTTGCACACAGATGAGAGAAAGCTGCTGGATCTTGTCCTGTCGAGGTCTTCTGTAACGAGTCGTCACACGAAGTGGGATCCATATGCTGGCTTTTATTAAGCAGTGCTCGTAGTCAAACAGGCAATGGTCAAACAACGGCAGACTGGTACAGCAGAGAATAGACAGAATCGTGGTCGTAATGCAGGCAGATATCAATCACAGGTCAAGATCAAATCAAAGAGTCCAAAGGGCAGGCAGCAGAGAGTCGTGAACAGGTAACAGACTGGGTCAATAACAGGCAGGCAAACCGTAGTAGTACAAGACCTCGCAATGAATGCAAGTTTGAGAGCAGTTTAAATAGTCCAGTAAATGCCTTACAGCTGGGTGTGGTGATTAGTGCCAAGGTACGGGGCTGATGGGAAATGTAGTGTATGAGTCTGTGTGTGTGTGTGTGTGTCAGTATTCTGGTGAGGGCGCCCTCTGATGGCCAGAGGAGGGAATCACGGAGTTCGTCTCCCTGACAAAAACATTTTCAGACCTTTTTTTTCTCAAAGAATTGATTGGATGTTGTCTTTTGAACTCTTGGCATAAAAACTAATTGGTTTTCTACCAATCTCTCATGATTTTTCATGTTCATCGCTATTTCAAAATAAAGGTCTGAACACGACTTATGACTTATGAAAACAAGATATAATATCTTATGTCATTTTACTTAGGCTAACTTGTTAATGCTTCTTGATTTAAGAATTTTTAGAAATTTGGACTGGAAATAAGACAAAAATACTAAGTAAGAATTAAGAAAAGCATTTTTTGCAGAGTATGAAAATATTCTTGTTGCAAATTAATAAATTACTGCTTTAAATTACTCTGTACTTTATTTTTTTAAATCAGTCACCAAATACAAAGAAAAGTTGGGACATTTTATAAAACACAATAAAAACCACAATCTGTGATTTGTTAATTCCTTTTTTTTAAACTGACAAAAGTACAAAATAAATAATTCCAGTGTTTTCACTGACCAACATATTTGTATTTTGTGAATATAAACAAATTTTAATTTAGATGGCTGCAATACAGTCCAAAAACGTTGGGACAGAAACTAAATAAAAGTGAAAAAATTATATAATATCCAAGTTAAACTGTTTAAACAGTCCACAATTAGCGGTGAATTGGTAATAGGTGAGGGTATTGTGGAAGGGTTTTGAGACAGTGGAAATTGTGTCAGATGAGTCAATGTTTCAGCTTGTTTTTGGAAAAAAACAGACATTGAGTTCTCAGTCCCAAAGACGAAAGGGACCATCCAGACTTTCATCAGCAACAGGTGCAAAAGAAAACATCTGTCATGGTATAGGGGTGCATCACTGCAAATGGCATGGGTGACTTGCATATGTGTGAAGGAATCATTGACATGGAGACATATATTTGAATTATACAGAGAATTATACAGAGACATAAGCTGCCATCAAGATGAAACCCCTATACCTGTGTAGCAAGACAAAGCCAGGCCTCATTCTGAACATGATACGTCAGAGTGGTTTCTAGACACTATACACTGTACAGTGGATGTGCTTAACTGCCTGCCTGCAGTCCAGATAGAGAGATAGATAGATAGATAGATATTTACAAAATACAAAGTTGTTCAGTGAAAACATTGGAAATCTTTTCTTTGTTTACACAGGACTGGCAGGAAATGTGCATTGATACACCTTCATTCTACATGTTGTGGTTAATTTTGACAGGCGAACTGATTTTGTGTTAAGAGAGGGAAAGATATGGGCGATTTTTTTTTTTTTTTTTTTTTTTTTTTATCTCNTTTTTTTTTTTTTTTTTTTTTCATCTCCGCCAGGCATGTTCTTAAACATTAGAGAAAACATATTTTCAGCTTGCCACAAATCACTATTTTTCTGCACTAAACAAGTGAATTTTGCCAAAATATTTTCAGAGATGATAGATTAGATGTCATAGAATAATAATTGAATGAAAACCCAATTTTGACACAAAATTTATTCTTATTTTTTGACCTTCCTTAAAATGTTCCATCGCGACGTCTGATGGGTTTTGCCAGATTGCATCACATATGTTTCTAGTACACAAAATAATGTAGTGACACAGTTTACAATATGTAATCGTCCAAGAGTGTTGTCCATGTAACAAAGGCCCAACAAGGATCCAAAAACATGTTCCAAAATGTGTCAGGGTTCCCACTGGTCCTTGAAATCCTTGAAAGTTTGTGAATCTGAAAAAAAAATAAAAATACATTCCAAGGCCCTGGAAAGCTTTTGAAAATAAACACACATAGATACAGGTCCTTGATAATGCTTGAATTTTCTGGAAAAATTCTGGAAGAAATTCCATATTATTCTAATGTGTTTTTTCGCCAACACTTTGTGGCCTATGCAGCTTGCTTGATTTACGTTAGCTACGCGCATTTACGCATTATGTTAAGTGTTTCCCGCATGAGGTACTTTGTGTTATATGTTTCCATGATGTTCATGCTGGCACGAAATTACAATGATGGTTCCTTAATGTTTCACAGATGTAAACCCATGAGGCAAGAAAAAGGCAAATTAGAGGCATATTCATATATCTTTAGCCTCATAGCATAATTGCCCAGATCAATTGGAGAAAAAAAAATGACTTAGGCAATTATGCTATGAGGCTAACGATATCTAAGCTCTTTTCAATAAAATCCATGCCAATGTTAATATCAGATCATTTAAGAATACAGTATAGGGTGTACTGAATATTCTTCAGTTTTATGCAAAACAGAAATATGACAAATAGAATATTAGATCGCTGTCATATGGCCAAAGAAATGCTATGTCCCCACATTAAGTCCTTGAATTTGAAGTTAACCAAGGTGTGGGAACCCTGTGTTATGCAAAGCATCCTCTCTCTCCTTTGGTTGGTTTTCCCAGATCTCTCTGACTTCTTTTCTCTAGACAGGCATCAACACTACGGATAAGGAGATGGAGGTACTACAGATCACAAATGTGGCTTTAGAGGATGCTGGAGAGTACACCTGCTTGGCTGGAAACTCTATCGGCATATCCTATCACTCTGCATGGTTGACTGTCTATAAAGGTATCTTTGGTTCTTGTGGTGCTCTTTTTGGTTGACGATTTCATATCTAGTTTTAACAGCTGCAGTTCCCACTAGCTACATTTACATGCACTCACTCAAGTAATCTGTGAATAATCAGATTGATGGCTCAATTAGACTGAAAAGACTTCATGTAAATGTCTGATTGATCCATCTGAGCTTGAACCAAATTAAATTTTGATCGGATGGAAAGGGGTGATGTGGACCAGAAATAATTCAATCAACAGGAAAAAACGCTTGAATCATTTTTGGATTCAAAGATTCCTTGCACACATGCGCAGTGCCACTATGTGTGTTTACATACATTTTATGTCACACAAACTCGTGTTAGCTCTGGTGACACTGCTTTCTCTGGTTTTTGAACGTGGTGACTGTGCACAAGTTTTGTTGGGAATACATGTAATGCACATATAAACGAATATGTGAATTGTATTGCAACGTTTAGGGTTCATATAAACAGAACATCCAGAATCTGTAGTCAGATTGGATTCATTCTGATTGATAAAAATGAATCCATGTATTGTACACATACCTACTATGGGTTGGATTTGGTCACACGAATATAGTGATTTCCATAAAATCAAACAATATAGCCTACTTTAATGATAGTTTGATTTTATGGAAGGCACAAGCTATTATGTTTAAGGCATTGTCAGTTCTAGTAAATATGGTTACACTATTTTGATGGTCTATTTTAGACAGCTAAGTAACATTGCACTTACATGTCAACTTACTCTCATTACACTGTTAGTAGAGTATGAGTAGATTGGTAGGGTTAGGGTTAGTAGAATGACTTGACATGTTGTTGCAAAGTTACTTATAGCCAGTAGAATGTCTGTCGAAGGAGCATCAAAATAAAGAGTTAGTCTACTAATACTCTAATGAGAGTTAGTTGACATTTAGGTGCAGTGTTCAGCAGAATGTCTAAAGTGGACCATCAAAATAAAGTGTTACCTTTAATACTAGGATTTTAGAATAATCTCAGCCATAAGTGATTTCTGTGCAGTGGACTAGTGCAAATCCGTGGCCCCTCTCTGTAGCAATCAAAAGTTTGTATAGTTTTGTGACAGGATCCTGCCGCTCATGTTTTTTCTGGTCTTGTTCTTGTCTTCTTAGAAGTGCCGCCGTCATGCTCCAGTCCAGCCCGGGCGGTCCTATACCTGTCTTCTGTACTGCCACCTGCCCTGGACTGTGTGTTTTCCCCCCTTATGGTAGTTTTTGTTAGTTTGTTTGTATATTGAGTCAATTAAAGCCCACCATTTTCTCTGCTCTCGTTCACTCTTTCCTTAAACCATGACGTTTATAATACAAAAATGCTGTTTTTTTTTTTTATTATGATTTGTAAATTATGAGTGATTTACAAATCATTATTGTAGGATGTGATGGAAATTCTTTTGATGGAGAGTGGAATATTTTATGTAAGCATGTAGCGAATGAACTTTTGAGGAAGATGGAAATTCATGAAGATGGAAGTTTATTTTGTTTTATATTTTTTATTATTGTTGCAATCACTTTTTGAATGATTATTTCCTGCTGATGGATTAAAACAATGAAAGCCAATCTAAATCCACCAGACTTTAAAGAGCTTGAGCATATAAAGCGACAGATGACATATTCTTGTAACTGCAGGATAAATAGAATATAATCCTTCGCTGGTGTGGATGCTTATTTAATCATTGTTATAGTTATCTTTATAGTTATCGTTCTTAGTGTGAATAATGTGTAGAAATGTGTGTGTGTAAGATACACAGTCACACTGAGTCGATCACACCTGAGTATTGTCTTAATCTACATTTCCTTTCCTTCACCCCCTCTTCCCCCATCTTTCCTCTCCACCTGAAATTCACACCAAATTCTATATGGTTTAATGTGAACAATCATACAACACTACATGTTTAATATCATTTGAAATGTCTCAGTGTGACTGGTACAATGGTCCCATCCCCACAGAAGTAAACCAACAGGTAATGAAGGTTTTAAGAGTTTAGAGATACTTTGCTCACTGTGGTGGGTGTGCTCCTTTCACAGGGTCTTTCATGCAAATTGTCTTCTGCTCTCAGTAAGGTGTAAACTACCCAGATCTGGGGTCTTGATTAATGCAAATTCCCATTTTTAACTCGTGTCTTCTTTGGAGGAGGTTTCTGTCTTGGTCTGGTATTTAAGGAAATGCTGCAAAGGGTTCTAGGCGTGATTCTGTAGCCAGATCAGCCCGTAATGCAGTGTGTCCTTCAGATACTCCGCATTATATATCTTTCTGATGTCAGGTATGCATCTTTTACTCTTTATTTCTGAGCATTTGATGTTTTGCATCAATTATCTTTGAATTGACTATGTAATTGGCATGATACATTTACCTGACTAATAATAAATTGTTACATTTGAATTTATTCTGACTTACTCTGAAATTATTAACTCTAGTAGATTATGTTTAGTCCATAACACCACAAATCTATGCTCAGGTTAGTAACGGACTAAAGGTGGAGCAGAGGGGCACACTGACTGATGTTTCAGAGCTGTGACTAACACATTGGCATTAGTTATGTATCAAGAGATACATTTTCCTAATTTCTTAAGGAAACTTACACAGTTTTGAGACTTGAATTGAGGAACCGATTAAGCTAATAAAATTAAGGGAAAAAAAGGATACCAATTTAAGAGAATTAGCTCAATTATGTGGTTTTATTTAGACACCATTGTTAGTTCCCAGCATGCTTTGCATATGGCTCAAATCACACACTTCTGAGAGTCAACTTAAAATAAAAAAAGCTAATTTTACTAAAAATATTACATTGTGTCATAGACTAAATAATTTAGGAGATTGTACATGATTTATACAACTAGATTCCATTAAAAAAATCCAACCTTAAAAACTACTTGTGTAATATTGTTACCATAATTTTTTTAAGTAAACAGCACATACAATTTTTTACAGTGTAATAATGGGTTTTCTGTACAGTACAAACGTTAGACCAATCTAAATAGGGGTGAGCCTCAACCTCTGATTATTGTAAGATTATTCTAACTAAGTGTACATGGGAAACCACGGCATGATTATATAAAGTTACCATTAGAGGAAGCGAAGTTGGTCGGCTTGGTTCAATGGTAATGGTCATGGGCACAGGTTAAAAATGGTCTTACCTTAATTCAGTGTTTTCAGATCTGTGGGGGCTAAATAATGTATTCTAGAAAGACCCAAAAGTATGTCTAGAATATTAGTCAATCGCCTCTATCTAATGACCAAGACTGATAAGTTTGTGATTATGAGATCATACAGCCGGCTGGTGCGAGACTCAAAGTGTTAAAGGAATCGGGATGAACAGGTGTAATTTCAATTAAAGCTGCAAGCAGCGATGAAAGGGCCCTTGCACCCGGGCACACCCCCACCCGGTGGCCTTAGGAAAACTGTGAACAGTGGGCGATAGTCATTGAAGTGGATAAATAGTGGAGAAATAAATATACTCATTATTTTGATGCACCACAGTTCCTGCTGCAATCAGGTGGCGCTTTGACTATAACTGGATATTGCCATGTAGATGTCTTCAAGCATTTGTCTTCACATGTTTGATAATAGTCCTGTATTATCAAACATGTGAAGTTTGGAGCAGATCGGACATTGTATGCTTGAGTTACAACAACTTCCTGTTTCGTGGAGTTAATCGTATACATTAGCACTTAGCCAAGTGTTGCATGATTTAACGTGTTTCTAGCATGTTTGGTACTTCATGGCATATTGAAATGCGTTCTGAAACCCATATCAGATGTAAATTTTCACCACTTCTGACGTGTGCAAAGTTTCATGAGTTTTCGAGCATGTTTAGGCCCTCAAAAATGTGATTCATTTCGGAGAAGAAGAAAAATTGGCTGAGCAATTACAATAGAGTCCTCACACCATCGGTGCTCGGGCCCTAATTAAACTACTTTGCCACACTGAAAATACCGAACTCATCGTTGGGCCGACCGGGGGGGCCTTACAAAGCGGTGACCACCCATGATCTCACAACTCAGGCGAGCAACGGCTTTTTTAGCAAAATATTGGGATTTGCAGCCAGCAAGAGGTTTGATCTTCTTCTCTTTCTTCAGCTGTTGGGGTAAGTCATTTCTTATTTTCCTTTTTAGAAGTGTTGAGGGAAAAACAGATACACCCCATATAAACACATTTTAGAATGGGTCGGCAATACCCAGTGTAGACGGAGACCGCAAAATTGTCAGGGACATGATAGGGGCAGTGTAGATGAGGAATGACATTCCTTGCTATGATTTTAAAGATCTCCTTGTTTGCCTATGTAACAAGAAATAAAACTATAACATCTTCCAAATTATATTCTGGTACTCAATGGAAAGTTGTAAATTAGAGCCTAAAGTTTAAAGTCAGCAAAATGCCTTCTCCATTGTTTTATTGGCTTTGTTGCAACAAACTAGCCACACTTTGGTGAAAATGAGCAAACAACAGAAAAAATATTCACAATTTATAAACAATTGGAAAATATGATTTGATAAATGGAAAGTCAGATTAATGTATTTGTTTATGAAAAGCAAGTGTTTGGCCAGAATTACACCTCCGCTCTTACTGCTACTAAGCAGAATTACTCTTGACTACAAATAATTAAGGGGTGAAAAGCTTAAAATCCTGAACGGATACACAGAATGATGGTGATGTTGTTACTATATTTTAGTCAATAAAATACATGACTTAATGTTTCTGAGAGTGGCTGATAGCTGAGCCCACTCACATACATACACTTTTCCTCCCTGCTCCATGGAAGCTGTTAGCCAAATAGTAACACAAATTGAATCTATCACATCTGGTAAATGAGCCAAAATGGCCGCTGTGTCTTCATATAGTCTTTAAATAGATTAAAAAAGACATAAATAGGCCTTTGAATTCTAAAAACAGCAATTGTGCATTACATCAACCCTGAGCCAAAAACCTTTTCATATTCAAATGTATTGACACAAGAACGTCACATCTGTAACAATCTGTGACATCTTAGCTCTCAAAAAGAAAAATTGAGCAGGGATTTGACCATGTACTCAGCATGTGCTTGCAATTCATTAGATGTTTACAAGAACAGAGTCCCTCACTGGCTTCAAGCCTGACCGTTGTACAGTTGCACAGTGTACATGCCAGTGCAGCTATTGTTGCAGAACGAAGACATTGACAACTAAGTTGTTCCAGAGACTCTACAGAGACCAGAAATAATATTTTATTTATTTTATTTATACTATTTTTAATATAATATAATTATATTATAAATCAAATTATAATAGACATTATATTATAATCACCAAACATGGCAATACATAGAGAAAGGTGATACATCAATTCTTACAATTCGATTTCATTGCTTTAATTTTTTGTCTTTACACTGTGTGCATAATTATTATGCAAGTTGATAAAACAGAAACACCAGGCAGGAGTACCACAGGCTTTACTAGTCACAGAGATCTGGCACTGATCACAAATTTGAATGGCACCATAAATTCAAGAATTGCTAAGCAGACATCTCCAAAACAGATCTGACTGTACTGAGAGTAACTCAAACTAAGGACATGGTCACCAACCCATTTGAGCTTCTTTTGAGCTTCTGATTAGGAGGGTGATTTTCCTCAGCAGAACTGGAGCCTCTAATGCTCATGACACAGCTGACTGTGAAGGCTCAACTGCAAGAGCAGCTTTAGGTGTGACACACAGACTGCACTAAAACGCAAGCAGTAATTCAGATCTGGCCAATGAAACTCTTTCATGTGACATCTGGGATTGAAATTGCTATAGACAAGATAATGGTGCAACTAAAATAATTCCACGTCTGAATGTGAAGCTGTTGAAAGCTTCATAATTAATTGTGGTTCTGTCTGCATTTGTTTCTATCTCAGGTTGACCACTGCAATTCCTTGGAGGATGGATGCCAGGAAGGTGCCTAACACCACCTGCATCAAAGCCAGGACAGAGGAATTATTAGAACATAACCTGAGATGTGGGAGATGGGTGCGAAGGCACTTCAAGGGGCCATACACACCTCACAGCAGAATAGAATAGATTCCACCCATCTCCCAGACATGAACACAAAACACACACCTCCACCATCACACCCTCATGGCATCATCACCTGTGATCTTGTAGACAATCCAGGCTGAACACTAAACATCAACGAAGACAAAGATTGCCTAGATTCCAATGACTCAATGATCACCATTTAAATGTTTCAAGGCCTATAAAAAACAAGTAGAAACATAATTGTCATAAAACATATTTTAACATTATTATAATAACTTCCTTGTGTAATTTATATGTAAGTAGTTACAAATCAATTAATTTTAACCTTTAATATTATAATGATGTACCAACTGTGATTCCCTGTATAGTTTACAGCATTAGTTGAGAGAGATATTCTTTTTTTTTGAGGAAATTTGCCGTGTACTGTACCCCCAGTTAATCAATATTGAATCGAAGGTAATTAAATCGAAATCCAATCCAATTTGTGGCAATGCCCAGCCCTATTGTCAATTTTTTTTTTCTTGAAGCAAATGTTGTTTTTTCTATTTATTTTCTTGAAATCTGAGAGACTTTTGTTGATTCCATAGACAGCTACGCAACTAAAACTTTGATGCTTCAAAAAATTCATAGAGATCGTAAAATTAATCCATGTGAATTGAGTGGTTTAGTCCAAATTTTCTGAAGAGACTCGATCGCTTTATATGATGAACAGATTGAATTTAGGCTTTTATTAACATATAAACATTGATTAGTGAACCGTTCTTGCTTTGACATGTGAAAACAAACCTCATTGGTTCTTGCAAAACATCAAACGTGATGCATAACACACGAGAATGAACCTCAATGGTTCTCACAGAAGCTCAAATGTGATGCGTACCATGAGAATTAACTTCATTGGTTCTTGTGGAAGCTAAAACATAATGCGTAACACGAGAATGAACCTCACTGGTTCTCGCAGAAGCTCAAACTTGCTGCGTAACACGAAAATGAACCTTACTGATTCTCTCAGAAGCTCAAACATGCTGCGTAACACGAGAATGAACCTCACTGGATCTCGCAGAAGCTCAACCGTGATGCGTAACACGAGAATGAACCTCATTGGTTCTTGATGATGAAGCTCAAACATAATGCGTAAAACGAGAATGAACCTCACTGGTTCTCGCAGAAGCTCAAACGTGATGCGTAACACGAGAATGAACCTCATTGGTTCTTGTGGAAGCTAAAACATAATGCGTAACACGAGAATGAACCTCACTGGTTCTTGTGGAAGCTAAAACATAATGCGTAACACGAGAATGAACCTCACTGGTTCTCGCAGAAGCTCAAACATGCTGCGTAACACGAGAATGGACCTCACTGGTTCTCGCAGAAGCTCAAACATGCTGCGTAACACGAGAATGAACCTCACTGGATCTCGCAGAAGCTCAAACGTGATGCGTAACACGAGAATGAACCTCATTGGTTCTTGATGATGAAGCTCAAACGTAATGCATAAAACGAGAATGAACCTCACTGGTTCTCGCAGAAGCTCAAACGTGCTGTGTAACACGAAAATGAACCTTACTGATTCTCTCAGAAGCTCAAACATGCTGTGTAACACGAAACCTCACTGGTTCTCGCAGAAGCTCAAACGTGCTGCGTAACACGAGAATGAACCTCATTGGTTCTTGATAATGAAGCTCAAACGTAATGCGTAAAACGAGAATGAACCTCACTGGTTCTCGCAGAAGCTCAAACGTGATGCGTAACACGAGAATGAACCTCATTGGTCCTTGATGATGAAGCTCAAACGTAATGCATAAAACGAGAATGAACCTCACTGGTTCTCGCAGAAGCTCAAATGTGCTGTGTAACACGAAAATGAACCTTACTGGTTCTCGCAGAAGCTCAAACATGCTGTGTAACACGAAACCTCACTGGTTCTCGCAGAAGCTCAAACGTGCTGCGTAACACGAGAATGAACCTCACTGGTTCTCGCAGAAGCTCAAACGTGATGCGTAACACGAGAATGAACCTCATTGGTCCTTGATGATGAAGCTCAAACGTAATGCGTAAAACGAGAATGAACCTCACTGGTTCTTGATGAAGCTCAAACGTGATGCGTAACACGAGAATGAACCTCATTGGTTCTCGCAGAAGCTCAAACTTGCTGTGTAACACGAGAATGAACCTTACTGGTTCTTGCTGAAGCTCAAACGTGCTGCATAACACGAGAATGAACCTCACTGGTTCTCGCAGAAGCTCAAACGTGATGCGTAACACGAGAATGAACCTCATTGGTTCTTGATGATGAAGCTCAAACGTAATGCATAAAACGAGAGTGAACCTCACTGATTCTCGCAGAAGCTCAAACATGCTGTGTAACACGAGAATGAACCTCACTGGTTCTCGCAGAAGCTCAAACATGCTGTGTAACACGAGAATGAACCTCATTGGTTCTCGCAGAAGCTCAAACGTGCTGCGTAACACGAAAATTAACCTCACTGGTTCTCGCAGAAGCTCAAACGTGCTGCGTAACACGAGAATGAACCTCACTGGTTCTCACAGAAGCTCAAACGTGCTGCGTAACACGAGAATGAACCTCATTGGTTCTCGCAGAAGCTCAAACTTGCTGTGTAACACGAAAATTAACCTCACTGGTTCTCGCAGAAGCTCAAACGTAATGCGTAACACGAGAATGAACCTCACTGGTTCTCGCAGAAGCTCAAACGTGATGCGTAACACGAGAATGAACCTCACTGGTTCTTGCTGAAGCTCAGACGTGCTGTGTAACACGAGAATGAACCTCATTGGTCCTTGATGATGAAGCTCAAATGTGCTGCATAACACGAGAATGAACCTCACTGGTTCTCGCAGAAGCTAAATGTAATGCGTAACACATTGGTTCTCGTACAAACATGTTTGAGCTTCTGTTTACCATACCTGATTTGTGAGTTGATGAATGTTTGAATGAATGTGAATAAAAACCTAAATTCAATCTGTTCATCATATAAAGTGATCGTGACTCTTTTTTTAATGGATTAGCTTTTTGATGGATTAGTTTTTTTGATGGATTAATTTAGATGGATTAGTTTTACGATCTCTTTTTGAACTTTTTGAAGCGTCAAACAGAAAGCTCTCAGATATTTTATTAAAAAGATCTCCAATTGTGTTCCGAAAATGAACGAAAGTCTTAAGGGTTTGGAACAACATGAGGGTGAGTAAATGATGACAGAATTTTCATTTGGGCTTGTGATTGTTTGTGCAAACAGGCTGCTGAACAAAGGCATTTCACGGTTTGTTAGCTGTTGGCGAACCGCTTCCCAGCCTTGCAAGTTGTGAAGAATAAAAAAAATCAGATATACCTATCGATTTCTGTCCGGAGAAGGACAGAGTTTGGGAGTTCCTGAGACCACCACAATAACCCGATCTAATTTACAGTCTGTATTGGCTTTTCATTAAGGTTTATGAAGAACATTTTCAAAATCTGTGCCTTCTAAATCAGTATAACTCATGGTTGAAAAGAGGCATAGACGCTAAAGTTAGTCTCAATGGTCACACAAGCCTTTCCTCGTGTCGTGAGAGCCTACAAGAGTCGATTAACTGCCACCAAATGTGACCAGATCAACAAAAAGACTTGAATCCGTGGCACATTTTAGCTGCATGTCAATTCTACATGGAGTGAACAAGGTTTGTCTGGTGAGCATTAACTGTTAGCTGCTGCTATTAGATGTTTTAACTACACCATTCAATGATCTATGCATTCACGGCCTTACCACACTGATGGTCTTCCCCACAGTGAGCCTGTGCTTTGTTTTCTCCAGTAGAGGGTGATAGAGAACCTTATTCTAATGTTCACTGAATAAGGAAACTCAGAATTGATGCTTCTGAGGAACTTCATAAACAGCCGTTTCCAGAACCAGATAAGTAAATCCTATATGAAGATGACGAACTGCTTTAAAAAGTTTTCATTGCACACACTAGTTACAATTATCACTGTATAGCAAAAGAGCGATCCAGTGCAAAGCAAACCACGTTTTATGTGGTTGTCACATCAATTAATGTGTCTAAAAATATGGTTCAGAACAATGTTGTGTTGTACTTGTACTTGACCAGCACATTTTGTCCTGCTGTACTGTAGATTCTATAGTGATACACAGGGTAACAAACACATCTGGAAAACTACAGTACTAGGGTTTGGACTTCTTTTCTGATCTGGTGTAAATCTGATTCAGAGACAGGCAAGGGCCTTCAGTTATATTGTCTGCTGTCAGGCTTTTTGCATATTAAAATAAAACCTGTAACTGTAGTTTGCCTCTTTTTGCCAATACTTTTGTCAGATAAATACCTTAACTGAAAATGTTAATGGATTATTGACTTGTAAATAAAAGTTGTGAATCATAGTGAAAATAAATCAGTCTTGGGTTTTTGGTGTGGTGAGGGGTGGGTTTTCAGCTGAAAAATTGTTGCACTCAATAGGAAATTGGTTGTTAGTGGTTGTTGGTTGTTGAGTTGGTCATAAGTGGACAGGCAAACCTCCGGTCATCATATTTTCACTGATTTCAGATAGACTAATGTAAAGAGGTTGAACTTAAGACAAAGGAAGAAATGTGGAGTTTCGTCCAGTGACTATTTATGAGCCAGTTATTTTACGAACATCTGAAACTGATCTGGGATTGACTTTTTTTTTTTTAGAAAGAAAAAGGTGAGTCCGTATGTAATAAAATACACCTCCTTTTCTGTTTGATTGAATTTGAATATAGTGTTTTTTTTGGTGTCCTAACGTTTTTATAAACAACACTTCCCACCTTTTGGGAAGAGATAATGTATGTATTTATTTATTTAAGTTATGTTATGTATGTTTTCTCTTCTTGCACTGCACCTTGGATTATTTTCATTCTCTCTTAAAACAATTTTCATTTGTTTTATTTGTCTGCCAGGAATCTCTTTGAACCAAAAGATGGCCTTTATTAAATTATTTTAGAGTGTTTTCATGGAAAATCATTATTTGTTTAAATATGTCTCCTTGCATCTCAAAACCATAGACTGTAAAAAAATAAGGACATACTGTCTGTGTCGTCACCCGTCTTTCTGAAGAGCATTTTTGAAGCGAAAAAGCGGCCGCTGCCATCTTAGATAACTTCCTAACATCCAGATAACTGAAAATGGGAAAAGAGGCGGGACGTGGTTGGAACTGAGGTGTCTGGATGCTTAAACCACGCCTGCCTAGCATGACGTGATCATGTTATTTGGCTAAGTATCTATTTTAGATACTATCTAAAATATTAATAAAGATAACAAGTTATATCATTAGAAAATTCTAAAGGTTTACTGTCAATCTACAGTGTCTTTTTACGATATAGATGCTCCAGCAACAGCAATATTGTAATTTGTGCCGGGGGTGCAAATGATAACACGCAAAATCAAAACAGGACTTCATACCTTTGAAATGAAATAGCGATCGCGAGATGAATCCAATCCGTCGACACTTGGGGAAAATGTCCATGAGTGTCCATTGAAAAACAAACAGCAGCACTTTTTGTCCACAAAAGCGTTAAATCCATGAAATATTGATATATTATTCATTGTTTGCATCATATTTCTTCTGAACGATCTGCTCTCCATCATCGTTCTTCAAGAAATTATGCAATCTGAGCAGCGTTTATGTTGTAAAACTGTATATGATCGTATACATTGGACTCTCACAAACAAATGAGCCCGCGTACAAAATAGTGCAGCTGTTTTAGTTATAATATCCAAGTAGTTTTGTGGGATTTTATGGAACTTTAAGACTTAATATAATTTAAATGGATGAGTTATTAAAAAAACCACAATTTGTACCAAGCTGTAAACATGTTTTTTCTGCTGTAAAGTTGGGCATTTTAACATGGGACTCAATGAGATTCTGCTCTCTTTTGGAGCCTGTCCCTAGCGGCCAGTCGATGAATTGCAGTTTAAGTCACTTCCGTATTGGCTTCAAGAGAAACTGGGGGAGGTTGCCGCTTGCTCAAAACATAATATAATAACCTACCTATAACATTCAATAGTTTTGGAGAATGGATGTATTAAATAATTATGGTGGTGTGTAGATTATTAGTTAATGGTTTACTGTACTACTTATTTTTTTCAACAGTGTTATTTATATTATATATTATTAAAGGTTGATTACTACACTCTTTAAGGCCCACTGTTGACGTAATATCCACTGAAACAGGAAGACAGGGCGGGACATATCGAACAGCTCCTCCCCTCTTTTAAAATAGCCAATATTGTTTTGTTTATATCACAGCTAATCCAGAGCCTTTGAGCTCGGTAAAGCTTCAGTTTCCTTCTAATCTATAACCGTTTCTCCTCCTAATCTCCTCCATTATCGCTTTAAAATACAGCATTCTGTGCAGAATTTATATGGGTCCCAGAATATGGGTCCAATACGTTTTGTGGTCTGTGCCGACTCGGGGATATGATCCACTCTGTGCTCTGTTGTCTCTGGACTGGAGCAGACTGTGTGCACGCTGCGGCGGTTTGCGCGACACTAACATAAAACCAGACTTCATTCTTCTCAATGGAAAGCATTTTAATCGTTCTTAAGTCTTAATCGTTCCCTATCCCCTATATAGTGCACTATGTGCCATTCACCATGTAGAAACTAGTAAATGTATGAACAAATGACAGAGTTTAGCCACAGCTTCAGAGTCTGTTTATAGTGTAGGAGAGGCGGGACTTCAGATTCTAAAGAGCATTTGATTGGACAGAAGATCTGATGAGAAGCTGAAGTCCGTGGTGATGTCATGAAAATCTGTGATACATTTTAGCGGAAGTGAGAGAATGTAAGTTTTGAATGCTTATATCTATATCTATATTTGCAGACCCAGGTGAAAAAAAGTACACTTCAATAATGTACTTAAAGTGCTCTATTTTCGCGCACTAATTTTGTACCTAATATACTAAAAATTCTTCTTAAGATCATCTTAAGAACATCTAAGTGTACTCAACTGTGCTATTTTGAGACAGCATGAAATATGAACTAAAATGTGCTTTTAATATACTATCTCTGTTTTTAAAAAATATATTTAGCTACCACTTGTGGTACACTATGGGTTCAAATGTACTATAAGTAGTATCTAAATACATTTTCTAAATACAGAGATAGTATATTAAAAGCACATTTTAGTTCATATTTCATGCTGTCTCAAAATAGCACAGTTGAGTACACTTAGATGTTCTTAAGATTATCTTAAGTAGTACTAAAGAAGAATTTTTAGTATATTAAGTACAAAATTAGTGCACAAAAATAAAGCACTTTAAGTATATTAAAGAAATGTACTTTTTTTACCTGGGGATACATATGCACATAACGTCTCGGTTACGTATGTAACACTCACGTGCCGTGCCGGTGACCCGGCCTCTCAGCTGTGTCACAGGAATTGTGGCGAGGGTTCCTTCAGGGAACGGGGATTACATATGTAACAGAGACGTTCCCTTTCAGTTGGTCACGTTCAACGTCACTTTGGAACTGAATCGACAAATTGGGATCTCTAATAAAACACCACTGTTGCTGGCCCTTCCAGCACCCTGCATAAGCCTCCTATTCCCCCCGTACCTATTGGGGTAGAAGATGGGACAGGGCTTATGCAGAGAAGGTCAATCACTGCTGTTCCGCATGATCGATACAGTGAGACTATTGGATAACATTGGGAAAGCGTGCCCTTTCTATGAAAAAGGAATGCTGCGGAAGCCGCATCCTGCCCGAAGGGTGGTATCATGTCGAAGTTACACTTATGGACTTCATGTGTAATGTCTCTGGGGTGGCTCCGGACTTGTTAGGGAGGAGACTACACCAGCAGAGACGGCAGAGCGGACTCTGCCATGGGAAAGAATTGGGCTTGCCAACAAGGAAGCCATACCATGGAAGAATATACATATGGGATTGCCGCAGGGATCACAACATATGGACACTAGCCTAGCACAGGTTCCACCAATGCATACGAGTGTTAGGCCTGGCATCATACGCTCTGCCACGTCTGACTGCCGAGGGTGATGGAGGAACTCAACAGGGTTCGCCAAGCGGGGAACTTGACTGGAGCAATAAGCGCACATATCAAGTCCATAGGAGGGGAATGGCGTGGCAAGCTAACACTAAGCGGGTCCCTCGCGTTCCTGACCACTCGGTGTGAGTACACTGGAGGATACCCGCTCTACACGAAGGCTATAGAATCTAGTGAACATGTTGGGTGTCGCCCAGCTTGCAGCTCTACAGATATCTGCCAGCAAAGCGCAGTGTGCCAGCACCTAGGGAGAAGCAGCACTTCTAGTTGAGTGAGTTCTCAACCCGAGTGGGCAAGGCACACCTTAGGTTTGATTCGCCAAGGCGATGACATCCACTATCCAGTGGGCCATCCTTTGCTTGGAGATAGCCTTTCTCTTCTGATGGCCTCCGTAACAGACAAAGAGCTGTTCTGAGGTCCTGAAGCTCTGCGTTCGGTCCATGTACAGGTGCAAACCGCAGACGGGACAAAGCAAAGCTAGGGCTGAGTTTGCCTCCTCCAGGGGCAGCGCTTACGGGTTCACTGCCTGGTCTCTAAAGGGAGTGGTAGGAGCCTTGGGCACATATCTGGGCTGGGTCTCAGGACAACATGAGAGTTAGCTGCACCGAATTCCAGGCACAACTTTGATGGAGTCTCCATTCTCCTGGAAGCACAGGCTGTCGTGAGAGCTCGTCGGTTGCACGATTGAGCAGGCCCGGAATGTGAATGGCACAAAGTGACCTCAGATGCTTCTGACACCAAAGGAGGAGATGGCGGGTGGGGGAGGGGGATGGGGATGGGAGTAGCAAGGCATAGCATCGCACATTGCCATCCGTGCCCTATTGGAACCCAGAGACAGAGGAAACTCAGAAACTCACGTCGGTTCAGTTCCGACGTGACGTTGAACGTGACCGACTGAAAGGGAACTGATACTTCACTGTTTGCAGCATGTTTAAACTTTTGCTGTATTTATTGTTACATAACTGCATCATTTTTATTTTTTTAGCAATCCCCTTTGATAGTTCTTAAAGCTATTGTTATGGTGAAATTCTTTAGATGGTGCCCTGACACACTCACATGGCGTGTTTCGGTGTTTTCAGCACGAGTCGGTTTTCCCAGATGAGGTAACAGGAAATAGTTCATCAGCCTGGCCTTAATAGCCTCTTCCTGGATTTGCAGTCTAGAGGTCTCATGGTGGGCCGGCTTTACTCAGAAATAGTTTGTATAAACAAAGGAAATTCTTTTTCTTTTCTTTTTGTTTTTTTTTGTTTAAATGTTCAAACATTTACATCCTTCCAGTAACCATACAGTTGTCTATTCCCAAAAGGATATTAAGTGCATGTTACTCAAGAGAAGATTATCATAGTTTTTTTAACTTTTTTTTTTTTTTTGTAAAACAAACTTAAAAGGATTTTCAACTTTCTTTAGTGTGTAATTTTGTTGTTTGAGCATGAAAAAGCTCTGCAAAGTTCCAAAGTACAAAGGCCCTCCAGCGGCAGTTATTCTCAGTGCACACTGTTTCTGAACTCCCTGAAACGCCTCCATTGTAGTCTGAAGTTTTCCAGGAATGAACACATCACAATATTCCTCAATTAAATAATTCCCTCTCAACGCATACGCAAAATAAAGAGGCGGGGCCTGGTTGAGTTAGTAGTGTGTTGAATGTAAGGGGCGGGACATTTCCCAAACACGCTCGAAGTGCTTGACCAATCACAACACACAGGTCCAGTCGAGCAATCAGAGTACAGTGCGCTTTTCAGGAGGAGGGGCTTCATAGAGACAGGAACTAAACAGAATGTTACTAAGAGATTGGGAAAAGAGGAGCTGCAACAATGTCAAATATGGGGAAAATAATGTGTTTTTTGAACATTCAGGCATGAAGCTTTTTTTATGAAGAGCTGAGCTGGATGCAGAGAGAGTCCTTGATGATGATGATGATGAAGACTATGCTGCTGCTGATCTCAGTACTCCTAACTCAGGCTCTTCAGTCCCAGGGCATATCAGCCACCCAAGATGAGGGTAAATTTCCACTTGTCTAACCTAAAATTAAACAGGCAATATTTAGCAATAGTAAGATTTCTCTCAATATGTGACTTCTGTTGTGATTGTCTAACCTCTAACCGCATCATTAAGATTTATCAGTGATCTAATTTAAGCTTAGTTTCAGTCAATTTCATAGTGTATCATTGCAGGTAAAGAAGAGACAATAGGACAATACGACAAAGACAACCAACAAAGGAAGACTCTCACACTGGGCTACATATACAGAGTAACCAAGTAACTAAACAAGAAACAGGTGAACGTAAGAGTAACTGTGGCATCTAATAGTTCTTAGTACATTTGTTGTAAATGTACCCTCAGAGACCAAGGAAACCAAGAAAAGAGGAACCAAATACTAGGAATGAGAAAATGTATACTAAAGAGCAAAATAACCTTCAAAACAAGTTCCACAACAGAAGTCTACAAATGTGGACACAGCCTCTCCTTGAAGGTGCTCTTCTAATATTTAGACTGTTGAAGCAATTTGAATTTCAAGCTTGAATTTAAACATCCCTAATTATAACTACATTTTTACATCCTGTTCTTAGTGGTAGCCCTGGTCAAGCCCACACTGTTTACTAACGGCAAGTAGCCAGAAACTACTTTGTGAGTCACCCCTTAAACTGAACTGACTCAGAATCAGGAAATTTTTGCCTAATAAACCACAGCTGTCTTGTGGAATCTGCTGGATCTTTATAAATTAAAATCATGTCTTTTGATGACACTATCAAGACAGTCAGACAGAGCGAAACCATCAGACAACACCCAAATCTTGCACACACATGAAAACTTCTTCAAGAAATTTCAGAAGTTCTCAAGTGTTTTCTTAAAAGCAGGGTTCCTACGCAGTTTGGAAAAGTATGGAATTTGATTTGAGTAATTTCCAGGTCTGGATAAGTATGGAAAATTTTTTGTGTTTTTATATATGTGTTCAATTTCTAAAATATAAAATGAAGATTTTTTTTTTAAAGTAAATATGTTTGCAAATTTGAGTCTGGAAAAGTATGGAATTTTGAAAATGTGCAAGAAACCTGTAAGAAAATCTTCCTTTAAAAAAAAAAAAAAGAAATAAGAAAATGAGAGTCTTTGGCGTTATCTGATTGTATGACATTTCGTGCCGAAGACTCACTGATCAATTTAATGTAAAACACCACAAAGACCATCTTTTTGCACTGCCTGCAGATTACATAATAATCATTAGCGCATTATATTTTCCTCGCTGCTGACTTTGTGGGAGTCACGTTTAAGTACATGCCGTGTATTTTTAAATATATTTCTAAAGAGCCTGGAGCAGTCTGTTGCATTCATTTGCATCTTTCTAGCAAAATCCCTGTTTGACTTGTTTTTGTAGGGTTTTTTTCTGAATTTGAATTCTGCAAAAAGTCAAGTAACGAATTATGGCTGATCATTGTTTACATTATTGATCATTGGTGTCACTTCAGAGTACATATTATGTGTGGCTAGTTTCTAATTAGTTAATTATAAGTTAATAATTTCTAATGCTTAACATTTGAAACAACCCAATAAATTCATTAAATATCTTACCTTTGTAGATTTAAGACAAGTTGGAGTTTATCTTAAATTTTGGATTGGAATTTTAGAATTATTTACAATGATTCTTATGAACATTCTTTTCAGGAATTCACATTATATTATAATTTATCCTAACAAATTTGTTTTTCATCCTGTTCTTAGTGGTAGCCCTGGTTGAGCCCACGCCGTTCACTCTGTATCCAGGAGATAAACTGGAGCTGACCTGTAAAGGTAAAGAGGAGACACAGGAAGTGACCTGGACTAAGGACCATGTTCCACTGGTTGACGGAGAGCACACCCGTCTGCGCAACGATCAGATGGAGATTGAATCAGTAGAGCCGGCTGACTCTGGTCTGTATGCTTGCTTTGCTCAGGGACCCAACAGCAACCATACAGATTACTTCAATGTCAATGTCACTGGTGAGAAACGGATTGAATACAAAAAGGCTGATCGGTTGACATTTGTATAGTTCACAAAAACAACAAAATCATAACCTGATTTCCTGTTCTTGGTCAGATGGATTGATTTCCTCAGAAGATGATGATGAAGATGAGTCTTCCTCAGAGGAGGCCAAGCTATCAAGTGACCAGAAGCTGCTTCGTGAGTCACCGCTGCTCTCTTAGTCAGACTCTCAAAGATATGCAAATGTTAATACAAAACAAAATTGTTAGGCCGGTTACACACTGCATGTGTGCATTTTTTTCAGCGCCCATGTTAACAGAGTAGACTGAGCATTCACACCGCACACAGAGGCGGCATGTTGCAAGAGCAGAGCAGAGTTTCGGCACCGAGTCTAGTTTTGCTACTCAATTAAAGCCACAGTGCATTGTTCTTGATCAAAATTGACCTGATTAACATGAAAATAACAAATTTCACCATAAAATCATGTACGTGAGATGTTTCGTGTTTCACAATCACCATATGACATTCAGCGCTTGCGCATCCATTGTGAAACAGGCTTTAGGATTGTCCTTCAAAGCAGGAATTTTAACAGCAAATAGTGCAAATTTTAGTTTTATAAATCACAGCCATCTTGTGGAATGTGACGGGCTTTAGTTCATTAGACTGAAAATCTTTGTGTCTTTTGATGAATTAGTCTTTGAGTCCCAAGGGCACTATCAAGCCAGTCAAAAGGAGCGAAACCATCAACCAACACCCAAATCTTGCACACTTTGATCTGCGGTCACCTTAGTACAGTCACTCTCCTGGAACATACTCTTATTGTTGCTTTGCTGTTCTAAGATTCTAAGAGTCTTTCTTCTGGTATTGTTCACATTGTAGTTTCATTTAATTTTCTCCATCATATTTTTTAGTACTTTCTATCTGTTCCTCAGCAATGGCGCCTGTCTGGGCTCAAACTGATAAGATGGAGAAGAAGCTCCACACGGTTCCCGCCAGCAAAACTGTCAAGTTCCGTTGCCAGGCCGAAGGTAACCCTACACCAACTCTCAAGTGGCTCAAGAACGGCAAAGAGTTTAAGAGAGACCAGCGAATAGGAGGATTCAAGGTGAGGGCAACTGAGACCACAGTCAACTATTGCATGCTTCATTTACAGACATCTGGTAATTTCAATTAGTTCATGACATGCTGCTTTCCTTGTTTTTCAGAAACATTAAAACATATTGCTTAAAGAAATACATCTCCAAAGAAATTAAAATGGTGTCATTATTAACTAGCCCTCATGTAATTCCAAGCTGTTTGCTGTTTTTTTAAAAAAAAATTTTTTATATAACTTAAAGGCGATTCTTGAAGAAGTCTTTCATTTGTGGGCAAGCTTTAGGTCTGTCCAATGAGGCAAAATTGGGAGTCACCTACATCCTAATTCAGCTGCACTGTAGAGATCCATGTTGTTTATCAGACATGTGCTTTTCTGTAGTAAGTTTGTTGTGTGCTGGCAGTTTAAAGAGCTCTTGGCTTGAGAAAAGCTCTGTGTTAGTGGACATGGAGTGGCCTGTTTCCCACTCTCCACTGTTGTTTTCAGACTGGATTTGCCTTGTCATTTGAGGTTATTTGAAGCTCTTCCCTACTGAAAAAATAGTATACTTGAGTACAATTTATTTGTATGTACTTTAGTAGCATGGCACGCTATAAATTAGTATACTTAAAGTCTGCTAAATTGGAACAACTAATTTTGTACTAAATGCATTTTACTTTAGTTCAACTAAAGTTGTATTAAATATACTTGTCTCTTACACCTGTAAGACCTTCGTTCATCTTCGCAACAAAATTTAAGATATTTTTGATGAAATCTGATGGCTCAGTGAGGCCTGCATTGAGAGCAAGTTAATTTAAACTTTCAGTGCCCAGAAAGGTATGACATATTTAAAACAGTTCATGTGAGTACAGTGGTTCAACCTTAATATTATAAAGCGACAAGAAAAAATTGTGCGCAAAAAACCCCAAAATAACGACTTTTCAACAATATCTAGTGATGGGCGATTTCAAAACACTGCTTCACGAAGCTTCGTAGCTTCACAAATCTTTTGTTTTGAATCAGAGTTTCGGAGTGTGAAAGTCACGTGATTTCAGTAAACGAGGCTTCGTTAAGTTGATTCACACACCGAACCACTGATTTGAAACAAAAGATTCAGCAGTGTTTTGAAATCGCCCATCACATTGTTGAATAAAGTCGTTATTTAGTTTTTTTGGCGCACAAAAATTATTTTCATCGCTTTTTAATATTAAGGTTGAACCACCGTAGTCACATAAACTGTTTTAAATATGTCTTTAGTACCTTTCTGGGCATCTGAAAGTGTTATTTGTCTTGTTGGCGATGCACTGAGCCATCAGATTTTATCAACAATATCTTAATTTGTGTTCTGAAGATGAACGAAGGTCTTACGGGTGTGGACGACACGAGGGTGAGTAATTAATGACAGAAATTTCATTTTTGAAAGAAGAAGAAGGTTTTAGGACAACTTTGATGAAAGGTTTTGATCCACTTCAACTGTTGACTACTATATTTACTGACATACTAACATAATTAAATATAATTAATTAATATTCTAATTAAACTTTATTTGGAATTCTTCTTTTTTACACAACACACAATGCATATTTCTTAATATTAAGCCTAAAATGTGTTTAATATCACTATTAGTAAGGATAGTATGATCAACTGTATTATTTGAATGCAAGATATTTAAAGTGTACCTAAAGTATACTTGCAATAGTTCCACTTTAGCACAATTAAATATACTTAAGTATATCTTTAGTTTGACCTCAACACAAAAATACTTGTTCAAATTTAGCAGACTTTAAGTATTACTGGTATGTACTTTTAGTGTACTAAAAGTACAATTGCAGGGTATTTATATTAAGTACATAAATATGTAAATGCAATTGTAGTATACTTGGCATAAAATAAATGTATTTCAAATGCATTTTAGTATATTTATATTTCATTAGGGTTATCAGATATGTGTATATCTCTGTTATCGCACAGGTTCGAGAGCACATGTGGACCATCATAATGGAGTCGGTGGTACCGTCAGATAAAGGAAACTACACCTGCCTGGTGGAAAACAAATACGGCAGCATCAATCACACCTACCAGCTGGACGTAATCGGTCAGTCATATTTCTTTTCTTCTCTTCTCTTTTGCATATTAAAAGTTAGTTTGATGTAAATTTCATCTTCAAGGACAGGCACATGTACTTTGTTGATAGTGTGTGTTAAATGATCCATTGCAAATATGAAGTGTTTCCGTGACGCAGTGTATTTAGACATGTTAGAGTTAGAGACGTGGTTAGTGGCTTAAGATGAGATTAGAGTAATTGGAATAAGGTAATTCATTTCAAACACTGATTGGTTGACTTAATGGACTTTGTTAATTGATGCCTTTATTATGTTGCACTGATTTATTTGCTAAATAATGAAGGTATCAATCAAGCCCACATCAGCCAATCAGTGAACCCATGTAGACAGAGGCCACTGTGATATCATTTGCACCATACACACCATTGGAATTTGTCACTCACACTCAAAACATTCACACATTTATGCCATCAAGTATATTTGGGCATTCTATCTTTTAAATGTAATTTTTGAGTAAGAGTTTTGTTTTTTCATTCAGAAATGTAAGTGGAAGCATATATTTCTAATGAGCCTCAGAGTTGTTGAGAAAAGTTTAGTTTAGTTTTGTCGCACAACAGAAATTTGAAAATTATTAAATGCTAAGCTTTATCTATTCATCATTAGCAATACCCAAAATGCATACAAGCTAAATCAGGGATCGGCAACCTAAATAAAGTCCCTCAAACTTGCATCATTTTGAGGTGATTCTTCATATTCACACAGTCTGTTTTATTAAGTTAGGAGCTATAAATACTATTAAAGTGCATTAACACATGTGCCATAAGTTTGCCGACCCCTGAGCTAAACTGTAGTCAACATTCACAATTAAAATGATGATCAATACCCTTTTGCTTCCACCACCATTCATTACGTCAGTGTCCGAGTGTTAATCAAAAGTTTTGTTGTGTTCATGTCAGTGTGCTTTCGTCATGTATTCATGACTCACAGACAAATACAAAGCACTCTTGAGTTTCCCAGTCATACTTTTTGGACTGTTTGCATACCTGTCAACACTCCCGTTTTTCACACCAATCTCCCGCCCCCCCCTCCTGTTTTGCTATTTCTCCGTATGATTTCTCATCGTATTCAGTTTGGAAATGGGAGGGCGTTCATGTGCAATTTTACCTAAGAAAGTTGTATTTACGATAATTCCGGTGTATATGACCTCCCGGGCAGAGGTCTCCTGGATTTTGTTTCACAAATGTTGACAGGTATGACTGTTTGATGTGCAGAGCGTATCAACTTTATCCAATGCTCACAGTGAGAACCAGTGGCAGATTGTCTGTATTTGCCCTCTTTTGGTCAGAAGGCCTGAGAGATGGGCTGGGGCTTCAAAAAACATTCCCACTCATTTTCACCAAATTACAGCAGTTATAATGAGTTTCAAATCTGCATGTTAAAGGTGCTAAAGAGGATGTTTTATACATTTTTGCAATATTACTTGAAACTGTCTTTACTAACTGATAAAAGACTATTTATTAGGTGCACTGAAAGGAATATTATTAATATACATCATCTGTGCACGAGGTAGGGCCTTAAAAACATCAGCCAATCGTTTACGCGATCATCGCGTAAACGATTGGCCCTCTGGCTTGTCAATCACTGCCATGACGTTCCTTGTGAGAGACGCGCGGCTGCGCGCTCCAGTAACTTTCCACACTCCACAGGCGCCGCATGCAATGTTTTTGTCAGGAGACAGGAGTAACAACTGCAGATTATGAGTTACCTGCGGTGAGTCCGACATAATGAATCCACTAAGTCTTAAAGTCGCTCACACACTTAACGATTGTAAGGCCGATTATGAATGTAAATTGATACTTATGACTGATCGCGCTCAAACGCGTCCAGTCAGAGCCAGTTGCGTTCAGTCTGCGATTACAGTCGGTGTTCAAATTCCATGTGAAAGTATATAAATCTGCTTCAGGAGCAGGAAACAATCGCTCTATGTTGAGCACAGTCTTAGAATGTTTTAGCTAGTCGTTAAATGTGTGCCCGGCTTAATAACACAGCGAATGCCGGTGGTAAACACTCGTGTTCCAATACTCGTGCACGAGTTTTGGGAGGCGTTCACTCGAAATGGAGGGGGGTTGTTCTTACGCATGCGCTCATTTCAAAAACTCAGTCGACGAAAAGATCCTCTGTACCACCTTTAAATAGGCTGCTCCCTACAGGCTCTGAGATTAGTGTTTAATGGGCATGTATCCCATTTTCTAACATGCTGATCCATGGAAAAAAGATGATCAGAGAAAGGAGTAAAAATCACTTATGTTAATTGCCTCATTTTAACCACACTGTGCATAATGTGTTTGTGTGTGTGATACAGAGCGATCACCACACAAACCGATCCTTAAGGCCGGCTTGCCTGCTAACCGTACAGTAGTGGTGGGTAGTGACGTGGAGTTTGAGTGTAAAGTCTTCAGCGATTCTCAGCCACACATCCAGTGGCTGAAGCACATCGAGGTGAACGGCAGCAGAGTCGGCCCTGACGGACTGCCGTACGTTCGGATCTTGAAGGTAAAACCTCTTTACTAGTCTGAGATTGACCCAAGTGTGTCTGCCAATTACAATGAAAATGTTCCTACACAAAATAATGTAGTGACACAGTTTACAATATGTAATTGTCCAATAGTGTGTAAATATGAACAAGTAAACTTGTCCATGTCTTTTTCAAAGTAACTTTCACCATGTTATTTCATAAGAGCAGTAAGGGCAGGGGATCAACAAAGACCCAAAAACATGGTCCAAAATGTTTTGCAAAGTATCCTCTCTCAACTCTGGTTGGTTTTCCGGGATCTCTCTGGCTTCTTTTCTCTAGACGGCAGGCGTCAACACTACACATAAGGAGATGGAGGTACTGCAGATCAGAAATGTGGCTTTAGATGATGCTGGAGAGTACACCTGCTTGGCTGGGAACTCTATCGGTCACTCCCATCAGTCTGCATGGTTGACTGTCAATGAAGGTATCTTTGGTTCTTGTTTACATTTGTCTTATGTCACAAACATGTGTATGATTTTTTTTTTTATATATATCATATATCAGAACGAAGAACGAAAAACTAAATATTTACTAAATATTGGCTAAAAAAACACTTTCTTTTTAGATATGTCATCAAGGCAAATAAGGCAGTTATACTCATGGTAGATCTAGTGACATTGCGATGGCTTTCTTTGGTTCTGAACGCGGTGACTGAGCACTGCGTATGCACTGAAGTTTTGTTGGGAATACATGTACTGCACATATAAACAATTTTTGTGAATTGTATTGCAATGTTTAGGGTTCAAACAGAATGTCCAGAATCCGTAATCAGATTGGATTCATTCCGACTGATGAAAATTAGTGCATGTGTTGTACACATAAAGTGGTTTCCATAAAATCAAACAATAGCCTACTTTGTATGATAGTTTGATTTTATGGAAGGCACAAGCTATTAAGGCATTGTCAATGCTAGTTAATACGGTTAAAGGGTTAGTTCACCCAAAAATTAAATTTCTGTCATTTATTACTCACCCTCATGTCATTCCACACCCGTAAGACCTTTGTTCATCTTCATCTTCAGAACTCATCTGCGATATGAACGCGATATTGCGTAGCTTGTCAGCGAACTACGGCTCTGTCTATTAAATGCCTCTCCATTTGAAAGCAGGTGATCATGTAATCAGGGAACCGGCTTTACTGACGAAATGCGCGTGACAATCGCATGCGATATATCGCCCAGCCCTAATCTGAACCACACATAGGCAGCAACATCATTGCACCTTTCAAGGACCAGAAAGGTACTAAAGATTTTGTTAAAAAAAGTCAACATGACTGCAATCGAACTCAAAACAATGGCGGACTGTCTGTTTACAGCTCACTCAGGGCAAGTCTATGCTAAAACAGCAGTGTCTGTCAAGAGTTGTGGGAGGGGCCTGTGCAAATTTACGTAACTTTGCCAAGAATCTGTGAATGGCTTGATCTGACAAAGTGCTTATGATTTGTGGGGATTGAAAAAAAAAGCTGCTAACAATGTAGCTAACATGGCAGCGATGCAGTTTGGCTGTGTGGATGAGTACAAGGAATCGAAGCAGGATGTCGAATCGTACATTGAGCATTTTGAACAGTGGCTGCTGGCGAATGACACTGCAAGTGAGAAAAGTTAAAGTTAAAGTCTGTTAAAGAATCTAGTCACGCCGACGAAGCCGAGTGCAATGTCATATAACAATCTAAAAGCAGCTTTGTAATGTGCTACCATCCGAGTTCATCCTGATGCAACTCTGATCTTTCAGAAAGCGAGACCTGTTCCTTATGCTTTACGAGAAGCGGTGGAAAAGGAACTGGAAAGACTGGAAAAAACAGGCATAATATCCAAGACTGAAAGAAGTCTTGGATATTTTTTGGCACGGCCCCAATAATAGTCGTGCCAAAAAGTGATAAGTCCATCTGCATCTGTGGTGACTATAAAGTCACTATAAACCAGAACCTAGAGGAGGAAACATATCCGCTGCCCAAAACAGAAGATTTGTTCGCTAAGTTGGCAGGTGGAATGTTGTTTAGCATACTGGACTTGTCGCATGCATATCAGCAATTCAAATTAGACCAGTACTCCGAAAAATACCTCACCATCAATACTCACCGTGGCCTGTACAAGTACCATCTTCTCAGTTATGGAGTGGCCCGTGCTCCTTCTATTTTCCAGGCTGTCATGGATCAAATCCTGCAAGGGCTAGATCATGTCTCCTGTTTCCTTGGTGACATCCTTAGAACTGCCAGTACAAAAGAGGAGCATGTTAGGAGACTGGATGAAGTGCTTTCCAGACTAGAGAGGTATGGACTTAGAGTAAAACTTTCCAAGTGTCAGTTCATGCAAGGCAGTGTTGAGTGTTTAGGCCACCGTATCGACAAAGAGGGTCTACATCCAACTGAGGAAAAGATTGCAGTTAACGCCCCAAAACCAAACAATGTAATAGAGCTACGGTTGTTTTTAGGCCTGTTGAACTATGGTCGGTTTTTGAAAGATCTCTCCAGCCAGCCGCAGCCTTTACACAATTTGCTAAAACAGAAGCAACCTTGGAGCTGGACTTCAGTGTGTGACACAGCTTTTGAGGAAGCTAATCAGCTGCTGCTCAGTAGTACAGTGCTGGTACATTATGATGGGACCCGACCCCTGAAATTAGCATGCGATGCCTCACCTTATGGGGTGAGCGCTGTGATCTCGCACATTATGGACAATGGCGAAGAGCGCCCTATAGCATTTGCATGCCCAAATAGAACGTGAAGCCTTGTCCATCATCTATGGGGTTAAAAAGTTCCACAAATATATATAAGATATGCTGGCGATACCTGGACCGAAGGCAGCAATACCAACCTTGGCAGCCCTTAGAATGCAGCGCTGGGCTTTAGTGCTGATGGCTTATAGTTATGATATTGAGTACCGCAAATCAGCTGACCACATGAATGCTGAAGCAATGTCCAGACTACCAACTATGGGCAAAGACTGTATCGGGGAAGAAGGAAGTGTGTACAAATATATATATATATGTAAAAATGGAAATGCAACACTATTCTTCAACCTCTGTAAAATTGTTTAAATAAAAATTAAAACACTTTGATTGGTAATTTGTATAGTTTTGTGACAGGATCCTGCCACTCATGTTTTTTCTGGTTTTGTCCTTGTCTTTTTAGATTTGAGAGCATCATGCTCCAGTCCAGCCCGTGCGGTCCTATACCTGTCTTCTGTACTGCTACCTGCCCTGGACTGTGTGTTTTTCCCCCTTATGGTTGTTTTTGTTAGTTTGTTTGTATATTGAGTCGATTAAAGCCCACCATTTTCTCTGCTCTGAGTTCTCGTTCTCTCTTTCCTTAAACCATGACATGTTTATAATACAAAAATGCTTCTTCTTTTTTTTATTATTTACAAATCATTATTGTATGAAGTGATGGAAATTCTTTTGATGGAGAGTGGAATGTTTTATGTAAGCATGTACTAAATGCTCTTTTGAGAAAGATGAAAATTCATAAGATTCTTTTATTATTATTTTTTTTCCCTATTTTGTGATTTTGAAGTTATATGTTCAAATCCAAAATGGACTGCACATAAGCAGTCCAATGAACAGCCATAGAAGGAAATGGAACAAGTCTGTATTACAGTAAAGGCTCGTTCACACCAAGCATGATAACTATAACGGTAAATATAAAAGAATAGCAGAGTCCACACCACAACTGAAACAATAATGGCACAGAGAAACTATATTGTTTCAGTCACTTTTTTTAGAATTTTTTTTTTTCCTGCTGATGGATTAAAAGTATGAAAGCCAATCAGAATCCACCAGACTTGAAAGAGCTTGAGCATTTAAAGCAGCAGATGACCTATACTTGTAACTGCAGGATGTGCTTAGGATGAATAGAATGTAATCCTTCACTGGTGTGGACACTAATTTCGTTATCGTTATAGTTATCTTTAGTTATCGTTCAGGGTGTGAACAGGCCTTAAGTCTGTCTTATGGTTATGTTGTCAAGAAGTGAAGTGATTAATGGTGCGGAATTATTTGCCTAGATGAGTTAAACTAATTAAAATGAAGAGAAACATGTAGCTCTTTTAACCATGTTATTTTTACATGCATTCTGCGGAGAGTAAATGTGTGTTTTTCTTGTTTTTCAGTTTTTTCAGTTTTTCTGTCACTTTGTTTCTGTGGGTGAGTTGAGTCATTGAGTGAGTCAGTGGCTGCGTTCCAGTTAGTTTTTTTATGCCCTTCCCTTGCTAACTTCCCTCAGTCTCGTTGACTTGGATGTACGTCATTGCTTAAGTTGCACGAATGCCCACTACTGGCAGAACTCGTGCAATGGGCTGAATTGGAACGTCCTAAGCCCTAGATCACTTGGAATCTGCTTTGGAGTTGATTTATTATTTAAATTATTTCCCCTTATGAAACAGTTTAATGCCACATTCTGTATGTATATAGGTGTGTTTGGTCCTCCATAGTAATTGCTGTGTGATTTAAAAAAAAATAATGCATAGAGCAAGTTTTTTTCTCTCTCTTTTGTTTTAATTCTCAAATGAGAGATTTTTTCCCCTTCTAGTACCACAACAGAGCAAATAGGTGTTTGTTAGGCATGTCACTGTTGCTTGTATGTGTTATTCCTGTGCAGCCACAGAGCTATTGAGAAATGTTTAATTTTGTCACACAACAGTCAAGTCACATTTTTTATATAGCGCTTTTCACAATGCAGATTGTTTCAAAGCAGCTTTACAGTGATAACAGGAAAATAATGCAACAAAGTTTGTTTTGGTTGTACAGCTGCTCTAGAAGAAAATAGTATAATTGTCCAGCTTAAGTAAGTTTAGTGTTAATGCATTTCTGTTGGAAAAGTCCTAAATTATTAATTGTTCATTTATCTATACAGCAGCTCTGGAGAAAACAGTGATGTCATCTTTCAGCTCAGTTCAGTTCCCATACAATGGTGTCATTGCAGGCAGATCAGTAATATTGTTGAATATTAAGTGTCCAGTTCCATCTGGTTGAAGATTGGATTCATCATGCCGGTGTGGAGATGTGTTTTTCTTTTAGAGATCTGCATTGGCCAAACCTTGCCAAGATGTCGAGAAAGTACACTTTCTCAATGCCCCCAGGCCTTTAAGGCAACACTGTCAAGGACTTTGCACCGCAGTTCTTGGCAGTGAAAATGTGGACAGAGGTTATTCAAAACATCTCACCTCGGCGCAGTGGTTAGGTAAGGTGGCACCGCCTGCCCATCAGCAGGCCACGTAATGCTCGTAATGCTTCAAAGTGATCCTGAGATGGGCGACCCAGAGAGGGAGAGACTGCGGACCTGTTTGCCCCAGCTGGGGTGAGCCTCACTCACATCGGAAGGCGGAGTGAATTTTACATGGTCAATAAAAAAGCAATTTCTTCTTACCAGGACTCACCAGATGGGGAGTACTACATAGGGAACTGATTTGCATAGTCAAACCGGATTGTTCTGATGAGCCAGCGTGACGGGCTGGAAAGTGCTAACCACATGTCCAGACTCTGTAACAGCGGCACCAATGGAACCACATCTGATGTACCTGAGGTGGGTAGTTTGCGGCGAGGGGGAGCGGGAGGCTTTGCGTCCCTTTCGTACTTGTGACAAATGGAATCCTCCCGCTGTCCACTGTGGTATTCCCTAACCAAGGCCCCCATTAGCCTGGATGCACTGGCTCGCAGCTGGCCCCGATGCCTGCGCAAACATGCGTTTCCCCCAGTGAACCTGATTGCACAGCCATTGTGCTAAGTCAGGGATGAAGAAAAACAAGTCCTAATGTTTGTGCTGTACTGGCCCAACAAGACTTGGTTCTCAGAGCTCACGCTGATGGCATCAGCCCCTCTCTGGAGAATTCCCCTGAGGAGGGACCTTCTTTTTCAAGGGCAGGGCACAATCTGGTACCCACGCCCAGACCTCTGGACCCCCACGTCTGATCCCTGGACGAGATGAGCAGGAAGCGGTGATCACCAGCAGTAATAGATATGATCACTCAGGCAAGAGCCCCCTCTACTAGACGGCTGTATGCTTTGAAGTGGCACCTGTTCACTACATGGTGTTCTTCTAGAGGTGAAGACCCAATGGAGATGTGGTGTCAGGTCTGTGCTTTCCTTCCTCCAACAGGGCCTAGAGAGGCATCTGTCCACCTCCACCCTAAAAGTGTATGTTGCAGCCATAGCAGCAAACCACAACACTGTGGGTGGCAGGTTTTTGGGGAAGCACGACCTGATAATTAGGTTCCTGAGAGGTGCGTGAAGGTTGAATCCTTGAAGATCTCGCATCATCCTCTTTTGTGATCTTTCTTTGGTCTTACAGGCCAGATCCATTTGAACCCTTACAATCAGTCAAGCTTAGTGCCCTATATATGAAGACAGTCCAAGAGGGTAGGAGACCTACTCAATCAAGCCTTCTCTGTTAGTGATTGTTTGGGCCGGCACACTTTCACTTGGTCCTGAGACCCCAGCCCGGACATGTGCCCAAAGTTCCCACTACTCCCTTAAGGGACCAAGTGGTGAACATGCAAGCAATCCCTCCTGATGAGGGAGACTCAGACCTGTCTCTGTTTTGTCCGGTGCATGCCTTGCTTTAGAGGTCAGCAGAAGGGGAAGTTGTCTCCAAACAGAGATTGGCCCACTGAATTGTGGATTCCATTGTCAGGGCTTTATCAAACCCAAGGTATACTGTGCCCGTTGGGAGTGAGAGCTCACTCCACTGGGGGTATCTCGGCTATGTCGGGTTTGGCGAACAATGCTTCATTAGCAGACATATGTAGGGCAGCGGGCTTTGATACACCCAACACCTTTGTGTGATTTTGTAAGTTCCGTATGGAACCAGTTTTGTCTTGAGTCTTGGATAACAATAGGCAAAACAGCTGGTTGGGTGTAGTGCTTACATAGATGCTCTCCCCCTCTTTGAGATGGTAACATGCGCCTTTTTCATCCCAGAGAGTTCCCCAGACTTGGCGAAGCCAAGACATCTTTTCTACCTCCTAACACTCATTTGTAGTGAATTAGGTGGAGGAACTCACTACCATGGTATACACTTTTTAAGGTGTAAAAAGTAATCTTGTAATCTGGCTAGTGCTCTGTATGTAGAGGTTCTCTAATGGTGACCCCATATGACAGGGCTATTCAATTAGCTTCATTCGAGGGCTGGATTATCAAATCAAAAAGTTGGGGTGGGCCAGGGGCTCTTATTNGGGATTATTTTATTTATAATTATTATAGGTTTAAATAAAAATATTCTAACAGTGAGACTTGGTAACCACAGGTAAAATCATGCATGGCTATACTCACTACCTGTCAAATGATATTATATTATGATATGTTATATATAAAAATGCCTAAACACAGGTAAAAACTATACGCACCTTCACAATTAAATGAATTATATATTCCCCTACCCACCTGATAATAATGCAATATAAATGACTATAACATAGTATTCAATATAAATATTCCACATTTCTGGCCAAACCATGGTAAATTACTACAGTACATTCATGGTTAATGTTTGTACAGATAGTGATTTTGGGATTTAAAAGTCTTCTAACTTTGTTCATGGCCCAATTGACAGATTTGTGGTTTGTAACCGAGAGGTGTGTTTCAAATTGAAACGCTTCTCACTTGATGTCGCAACGCTGTTTAATAATAGTATCTGCGACCGGGAATAAATGCAGCTCCTTTAAGCTTTCCCATTATTCACTGGGCTGTACTGCGTAGTTCAGTGTAAACTAGTGAAACACCTCAAAACAGCGCTATTTGTTCTATTTGTTGTTACTGACCGAGAAACAACTTCAGAAGATTCAGTGATAGAGCAGTACAAAATTCAAATCGTTTTAGATCGTTATGCAAGCGTGTTTGGCCAATTCACGGAACAGAAAGAATTGAGCCAAAAAAATGATTAATTCACAAGTGATTGGTATCGCTGGTTTAGGCAACAGAAATATGGGACACACATAATAACAGATGAAATACTCCCACGGAAAACGTTTCTCAGGTCAGTCGGAGGAGCGTGCACAACGCACAACTCGTACAGCTGTTCAGCTGCAGGTGCCACTGCGGCCATGTATCTAACCAAATTTAGCCGCACTGCCATGAAAAGAATAAGAGGGAGGTTAGGGTGCCCTCGGGCCGGATGAAGAAGATTGGCGGGCCACCAATTGAATAGCCCTGCTATACGATATACTAGAAGGAAAAAGCTTCCCAACATTAACAACCAGGTTTACTCAGCCATACAAAAAAACCTTTTGAAAAAAAAAAACTGAAGATGTCTTACAGCTGGAGTGACCTCTTCCAAGACCCCTGATATGGGGAGACCTGAGGACATTTATCCTAGGCATTGGAAGGTTGCGAGTAGCATAGATGCACCTGCTTGGCACGCGGAGGCTTGCTTGCTTCTACACCGCCAAGTTTTGTGACACAGTTCAGTAGTTGTGGGGTTTAGTGTAGGGATCACACAACGTCGAAAGGGAATGTCTCGGTTACTAGTGTAACCCTTGTTCCCTGATGGAGGGAACAGAGATGTTGTGACCCATCCTGCCACAACTTTGAACTGCAGCTGAGTGGTCGTGATGCCGTCTCTGCTCTTCACACTGCAAAAAATGCTGTTCTTACTTAGAGTTTTTGTCTTGTTTCTAGTCAAAATATCTTAAAGTTCTTAAATCAAGAAGCATTTTCTTGACAAGTAAAAATTATTTTCTTGTTTTCAGGAAAAATAAGTCAAAATTAAGAGAGTTTTTCCTTTAAACAAGCAAAATAATCTTATTTCAAACCAAAAATAAGATATATAATCTTGTTTTCAGTTTGAAATAAGATTATTTTTCTTACCCCATTGGCAGATTATTTTGCTTGTTTTAAGGAAAAACTCTCTTAATTTTGACTTATTTTTCCTGGCAAGACAAAAACTCTAAGTAAGAACAGCATTTTTTGCAGTGCAGCACAAATCTGAGGGAACGAGTGTTACACTAGTAAGTACTCAAAGACATTTGTTTTTAGACTTGCCGGCTTTTGGTCAGAAGGCCTGAGAGATGGGCTGTGGCTTCGAATTCTTTAGCTTTGGCTTCGATTTCTTTAAGAAGGGAAAAAGCTAATCAGAGTGTTGTGTCCACTAGAGGGTGGAAAAGCACTGTTTATGAAAAAGAGAGACTGTTCTGTGATCACAATGCATGTCTGATTGGTTCTGCCTAGTTCGTTGTGTGAAAAAAAGGAATTTGGAGAGTAAGAGAAAACAGAGAGTTGTTCACTACATTTCTTGCCCGGTTGTTTATTCTACACCATACAGAGAAAGGATTAAACTCAGTTCTGTTTGGTGTGTGTGTGTGTTGACCCTATAAAATCGAATGGAGCGCCTGCACTCCTGTTTGCGTGTCTTTTCTAAAATTAAGTGACTTTTTTTTAAATAGAAACTGAAACCATGTAGGTAGCACAATAATTCTTTTTGCATACAAAATCAGTGATTGTTCAGATCATTCCTCCAACATACTCCTGTTGCGTTGTTTTCACACTCTGTGTCAGCGCACAGATCATAGATGGCACATCACCATTTGAAGCAGATTCTTACGATTAAAATGAGCCCAAAAACAACATAATCCATTGTATCGATCACAAGATATTACTCACGGAATGAGGTAACATATCGTCTTTCCGGGATGCAATGTGTTATCCATTGTTTCCGGAACTCTCCATCGCACGCTGTCTGAGAACTGGGATCACACGCAGGAAAGATAGAGAGAGCGTGTATGAGAGATTCTGGTCTATTCACGTGAGGTATCGGTCTTTGGTATCGGGGTATTTTTACGAGTACAAGTACATGAGCTTGGTATCGGGCCCGATAACGATACTGGTATCGGTGCATCCCTAAAAAAACCATTACACCTATGGAGAGTCCCCGTAAACCACATATGCCAGTTTGCGTTTGTGTGTGTGTGTGTGTGTGTGTGTGTGTGTGTGTGTGTTTGTGATACAGAGCGTTCACCACACAGGCCGATCCTTCAGGCCGGGTTGCCTGCTAACCGTACAGTAGTGGAGGGTAGTGACGTAGAGTTTGAGTGTAAAGTCTACAGCGATCTTCCGATTCACATGCAGTGGCTGAAGCACATTGAGGTGAACGGCAGCAGAGTCGACACTGACGGACTGCCGTACGTTCGGATCTTGAAGGTAACACCACTTTACTAGTCCAAGATTGACCTCAAAAGAATTATCCAGCCGTCCTCTCTCTCCTCTGGTGGGTTTTCCTGGAGCTCTCCGGCTTCATCCTGTGGTTCTTTCCTCTAGACGGCAGGCGTCAACACCACACATAATCAGATGGAGGTACTGCAGATCAGGAACGTGTCTTTAGAGGATGCTGGAGAGTACACCTGCTTGGCTGGGAACTCTATCGGTCACTCCCATCACTCTGCATGGTTGACTGTCTATAAAGGTATCTTTGGTTCTTGTGGTGCTCTTTTTGGTTGATGATTTCTTCTTCCTGTCTAACAGTGAGTGAGCTACTTTGTGAGGACCCTACACTGTAAAAAGTGGTAACCTTCCATCATTAAAGAGCATCTACCTGATTTAACCCTTAACAATTAGATTTGTGGGTATAAATTGATTTATATAGGTTGGTTCAGTGATGTTAAATAATATTTTTGACTTGAATAAAACCAGTTCTTTTAGATGTTACCATTTTTATTCAGTGTATGTTTATACTGCAGTTTTGTGAGATGATCCTGCCACTCATGTTTTTTAATGTCTTTTCCTTGTCTTTTTTGAAGTGCCCAGTGCCCAGGACATGATTCCAGCATCATCCTCCAGTCCAGCTGGGCTGGTCCTATGCCTGTCTTCTGTACTGTTACCTGCCCTGTTGCTGGTGTTTTCCTCCTTATGGTAGTTTGTGTTCATTTGTTTGTATTTTGAGCCAAATAAAGTCCACCATTTCCTCTGCACCTAAGTCCTGTTTTTCTCCTTCCCCAAACTATAACATACATAAAATACAACATGCAGTAATTTATTTTTTTTAATTTCCTGAATGTTAATGTAGGTTATGATGAAATTCTTTTGATGGAGAGTGAAATGTTTGTGTAGTGAAAGGTCTTTTGAGGAATATGGAAATTCATATGAATATCATTCTTTTATTCTTGTTTTTTTCTACTTTGTGTTTTTTAATTTATATGTTTGTATGTTATAAAAATGTCAAACAAAAAAGTCAAAAATGGACTGTGCATGTTCCAAGAAGGTCAAAAGGAAATGGAACAAATCTGTTTTAAGATTAAGCTGTCAAGAAGTTCAGAGATTAAAATGAAGAAAAACATGTATTGAACATGTTTTTATATACAGTCTGCAAAGTATAAATGCGTGTGTCTTTTTGTTTGGGGAGTCACTATGTTTTAGTGAGTCAGTGAGTGAATAGACTCCCGACCGACATTTCACCTAAGTCTCATTTATAAAAAGAGCAAGCTGGAGTGGTGTCTTGGTAAATGTTGCACAGCAAAGAAGAGGAGCACTAAAGATTCTAATGCCCACATTGTAGTGGTTGATAGTGACATTGTACATTTTTTTTGTATATGGCGCCGTGTAGGGCAAATTGCAGGCTTATTTAACTTTCTGAGGTCAGACGTGGTTTCTTATAATCGAGTTATTGATAAATAGGGTTGAGAAAGGGAAAATAAGGGACAGTTTTGCTAATGAGAGACACCTGTATGACACACCGGTCTCGAGTCCCATGGAGGAGTTTCGGAGCTTTTATTATGCTTATATGCCGCAGTCAGCCGCTGCCCTGCTTTCATTTTGTTGATGATGTTTATTTTATGATTAAAGTTATGTTCAATGTTTGCAGGTTCCCACCTCCTTTTTGTTAGTTAAGATTGATTACTTAAAATCACATTATTTTAATTCATTCTAATGAAATAGCAGCAAGTGCTTAATTACTTCTTAAAATAGCGTTGTCTCTGAGGCTGTAACGCTCGAAGATGATGCAACTGTTGAAAATGGCTGCATTAAAGGCCTGGAAAAGCATTTCAAAGTGTGAAACCAAGAGTCTGGTGATGCCTATGGGTCACAGACTTGCTCCTGTGATTGCTTGCAAGGGATTTACAATTAAATATGAGCTTTTACACATTTATATTTGCTTTAAGTTAAACCGTCCCAATACTTATGCTCGCATTAGGCAGAGGGAAGAAACTCTAAAAGTGCTGTACTTTTTAGTTGGTAAAACATTTTGTGTTGATACCGCCAATAATAAAATGTGACATTCTGTACTTCTGCCTAATATTAATCTTTTAATCATATTTACAGCTTACAGAGCAATTTTGTCCTAATACTTACGGAGGGCACTGTATATATATATATATACAGGTCCTTCTAAAAAAATTAGCATATTGTGATAAAAGTTCATTATTTTCCATAATGTAATGATAAAAATTAAACTTTCATATATTTTAGATTCATTGCACACCAACTGAAATATTTCAGGTCTTTTATTGTTTTAATACTGATGATTTTGGCATACAGCTCATGAAAACCCAAAATTCCTATCTCAAAAAATTAGCATATTTCATCCGACCAATAAAAGAAAAGTGTTTTTAATACAAAAAAAGTCAACCTTCAAATAATTATGTTCAGTTATGCACTCAATACTTGGTCGGGAATCCTTTTGCAGAAATGACTGCTTCAATGCGGCGTGGCATGGAGGCAATCAGCCTGTGGCACTGCTGAGGTGTTATGGAGGCCCAGGATGCTTCGATAGCGGCCTTAAGCTCATCCAGAGTGTTGGGTCTTGCGTCTCTCAACTTTCTCTTCACAATATCCCACAGATTCTCTATGGGGTTCAGGTCAGGAGAGTTGGCAGGCCAATTGAGCACAGTAATACCATGGTCAGTAAACCATTTACCAGTGGTTTTGGCACTGTGAGCAGGTGCCAGGTCGTGCTGAAAAACGAAATCTTCATCTCCATAAAGCTTTTCAGCAGATGGAAGCATGAAGTGCTCCAAAATCTCCTGATAGCTAGCTGCATTGACCCTGCCCTTGATAAAACACAGTGGACCAACACCAGCAGCTGACATGGCACCCCAGACCATCACTGACTGTGGGAACTTGACACTGGACTTCAGGCATTTTGGCATTTCCTTCTCCCCAGTCTTCCTCCAGACTCTGGCACCTTGATTTCCGAATGACTTTGGACCACTGAGCAACAGTCCAGTGCTGCTTCTCTGTAGCCCAGGTCAGGCGCTTCTGCCGCTGTTTCTGGTTCAAAAGTGGCTTGACCTGGGGAATGCGGCACCTGTAGCCCATTTCCTGCACACGCCTGTGCACGGTGGCTCTGGATGTTTCTACTCCAGACTCAGTCCACTGCTTCCGCAGGTCCCCCAAGGTCTGGAATCGGTCCTTCTCCACAATCTTCCTCAGGGTCCGGTCACCTCTTCTCGTTGTGCAGCGTTTTTTGCCACACTTTTTCCTTCCCACAGACTTCCCACTGAGGTGCCTTGATACAGCACTCTGGGAACAGCCTATTCGTTCAGAAATTTCTTTCTGTGTCTTACCCTCTCGCTTGAGGGTGTCAATGATGGCCTTCTGGACAGCAGTCAGGTCGGCAGTCTTACCCATGATTGCGGTTTTGAGTAATGAACCAGGCTGGGAGTTTTTAAAAGCCTCAGGAATCTTTTGCAGGTGTTTAGAGTTAATTAGTTGATTCAGATGATTAGGTTAATAGCTCGTTTAGAGAACCTTTTTATGATATGCTAATTGTTTGAGATAGGAATTTTGGGTTTTCATGAGCTGTATGCCAAAATCATCAGTATTAAAACAATTAAAGACCTGAAATATTTCAGTTGGTGTGCAATGAATCTAAAATATATGAAAGTTTAATTTTTATCATTACATTATGGAAAATAATGAACTTTATCACAATATGCTAATTTTTTGAGAAGGACCTGTATATATAATTTTGACTCTTTCATTTTCTTTCAGAATGGTTTAGAGGCTGAAATGTATGGTTGATCATTTTATAAATCTTTTTATTTTTGCTCAAACCTGTATTATTTGAACTGTAGGTTGTTTAAATTTACGTTTTTACAGTCATTTTAGGGTCTGGATGTTACCATAGATGTTACTTTACTCCACTCATATGGTATTAATTTTATCTTTATTCATTGACGACCTTACCACACAGTTCCCTTTCGAAGGGAACTCCACTCTGCGTTTGCAGTAAACGCATTGGGGAACGCCACGTGACCCAGGTGTCTGAAAGCACTATCCGATAACTCCAATTCCTATTGGCCGGCGACAGCCTATGACGTCATACGGCGCGACCCGGAAGTATAAAGGAGCGCCTGGAGAGACAGCCAGCATCTCATCGTCTTTCGGTCCTGTTCTGTCTGATTGCATCTATACCAACTCCGGTAGTGTTTTTTATATATACCTTACAAACGTTCATGAGAGTGTGTTTATCCGTGTCCCAGGGTTTGGCACTTGATATACATATTTTTCTGAGCGTTTTCTGTCTGGAGAGGAGCACGCAAACACAGTGCTTGAGGGCACTGCTGTGTGTTTGTCTGTTGTTTACTCTGTTCTCGTTTGGCACTCTTCCCGAGGGAAGAGCTGTCTGCATCTCTGCCTGGTGGTTCTGGCCCCTGTTTGTGCTGAGGCTTAACGGTGGCTGCAATCATAGGGCTCGTAGATGAGCTCGTTGGGAAGTTTGAGAAAGTTTTATTCTCTCTCGACTTCCCTGGGGCTGGCGAGAGCGACCGGATGACGATGACATTCGTGTTTGATGTCATCGCGTCCGGCGGCGAGCGCTCCTCTGGCTGGTGTGTGTTTGGGACGCGCTTCTCGGCGGGCTGCAGCTGCCGGAAGAGCGCGTTAAGAAAGGGGCCGCGCGCGGACGGCTCGACGAGCGGTTCCTTTCTGTCCATTAATACGGCAGCTTCCATACTTTCCATTCCGGTCTGATCTCCGCGTTTGAGATCGGGAAGGCATGGAAAAACCCCTAGCCATTCAGATTTGTATCTGAACCCAGACAGACGGGAGGAGGAGGAAGAGAGAGTGAGACGGGTGATCGATTGTAAACACTGTTGCGTTTGTAATCGATCCCCCAGCTACATAGGGTGATTTATATCTACCCTCTCCTCTTCTTGTTCCACCTCCTGTGTGTATATATATATATATGTGTGTGTGTGTATATATGTGTATATATATAAACATATATCATGCTCAGATGCTTCCAGACTGATGGCTGGGCCCATAGTCATTATTTCTATCAGCCCGCTGTTCTGTTTGATAGTAAGAGGATCTTTAGGCTTAAAAGAACCTTAGATTCCATCTTTTCATGTAAAAAGGAGCATTAGGAGTCTTTTGGTTTTTGAGCTGCAGGAGGGTCTATATTTTATTCGTTAAAATAAGACCTTATTTTCCTGTATAGTTTTCTGACAGGAAAATTAGGGTGTTTTTGGGCAAACTGAAGTTGACAGACTGGCTAGAGTATATATTGTGCAGGCCACAAAATGGCCGCCTCTTAGCCACCTGTTGTTTAGAGTAGCTTCTCATCTGCTGTTTTCTAGAGTAGTTTGAGTTAGTACTCGTCACTTCAGTTATTATGCATGTTTAGGTCGGCCTTAATCGGCCGCCTGACATTGTTTGCTTGTGAGCTTCACTTTCTTTCTCTTATCCATGAGATTTGGAGGTGAAGCCCAGGCTTCACTAGGCTTGTGGCCCTGTAAGAAGGCCCGTAGCTTAGCGGCTAGGCTAGAGCTAGGTTAGGTGTGTTATTTACATAACCTTATGTATACTCTCCCTTATTAGGTTGTATAGTTTCTAGTTCTGGCCTCCTCCCGAGGGAGTTGTTAGGCCGTATGCCCATTATCCCCTTGCTTATGTAGGCTCACATATGTACACTACCACAGGCCCTGCCACGTGTTTGTTTGAGTTAATAGGCCTTATAGCCTTTCTTAGACCATGTTGGCTTTGTTTGGTTCCCTTTAGTCACAATTAGGGTACATTGCCTGTTGGAATGTGTAGCCTAGTGCAGGTTGCAGTTAGCTTCCCATAGTTATGATTGGGTTAGAGCTGGTTCCCTGTAGCTTGGTCCCCTTTTAAATTCACGAGCTGCAGCCACGTGTCATTGAATCGGCAGGCCCCTTCAGGCCTCCTTTTTAGTCCACACGTTGGCACGGTTGGTGTTTTTAATTTGCAAACAGGCCGAACGCCACTTGTTGCTGGAATGGTAGGCCCCTCAAGGCCTCTTTTCTTAGTCGACTTGATGGCAGGATGCCTGGGAAACCATGCCACCATCGGCCACGCCCCATCGTCGACAGATAGGCCCTAAACAGGCCTGTTCTCGATGTTTGGCAGCGTTTCATGTATTCCCTCTTTGGAAATTTTTAATACATGGCCTTTGGGTGGTATGGTTAGGGTAGCCTTTTGCTGATGCCGCGTGTGTACTAAGGTAGGCCTACCTCGGCCTCCGGTGTAACATGTGGAGTTCAGTATTCAGTATTTTGAGTGGCTGGCCCCTCAGGTTGGTTATGGTAGTGAAACCTTACTGAGGTTTGGTTTTATCTACTTCTGCCTCCCTGAGTCTGAAACACTGCCACGAGCTGATGCCACGTGTCTGTTGAGGTTATAGGCCCCTCCAGGCCTTCCTTAATACGTGTTGGCATACACTGTACTCCTCCTGCTTTAAAGAGTAAAAGGTGCTTTTACTGAGTACACTGCTCGTTGGATTGTGTCAGGTAAGGTGAACCACCTCAAAAGGCCACGCCCCACCCTAACGGATAGGCCCTAATCAGGCCTGTTCACGTTGGGTGGCAGCGTTCTATGTATTTCTTCTCAGGAAGTTTTAATACATGGCTTTCTGGTGGTCTGGTTCTCAGGTGGAGTATGGTAGTGAAACCTTACTGAGGTTTGGTTTAACCTACATCTCCCTCCATGAGTCTTATTTTACTCTAGTTGAGCTAAGAGCCACCTAGAGCCTAGGGTGGATCTTTGTGCTCCTAGAAACGGCCACGAGACTTACGCCGTGTGGCCTAGAGGTTGCTAGGCCTGTGGGCCGCCTTTTTGACACACTGGAGTTTGTTTGAGTGTATTTCTCTTTGAGAATTCTTTCTATACACTTTCGCTGGCCAGGGGCCCAAGTGGTAGATCCAACCCCCTCTTTTGCGGGTTGTTTACCATGCTTGGGACCTAAACACTGCCACGAGTTGATGCCACGTGTCTGTTGAGGTTATAGGCCCATCCAGGCCTTCCTTAATACGTGTTGGCGTACGCTGTACTCCTCTTACTTTAAAGAGTAAAAGGTGCTTTTACTGAGTACACTGCTCGTTGGATTGTGTTAGGTGGATTGTCATGCGGGCACTTTGCAGCCTCTTATGCTGCCGTTGAAGTCATCTGTCTACCCCAGCAAAGACAGGCCACTTTTGTTTAGAGTAGCTTCTCATCTGCTGTTTTCTAGAGTAGTTTGATAATAATAAGTAATGTTTCTTGAGCAGCAAATCAGCATATTATATATAATGATTTCTGAAGGATCATGTGACACTGAAGACTGGAGTGTCACATGAAAGTGGCCCTTCCAGGCCACTTTCTGAATATACTTCTGTTTCACATATAACTACTATCATGCTGTAGGCCCCTCTTTGGCCTCCATGAGTATGTGCCCTTTGCATGGTCCACCTGTTAGGTGAGCTTTGTACTTCCCTTTCAGGGTTGTGTTTTTAATAGTGCTTAGCTCCCTAAGCTGATCATGGTGGTAGGCCTTAATCAGGCCTCCTCCTAAGATTCAGCCCCAGGCTGGTTTGTGCTCCTCTTTATCAGGGTTCTCTAGCGCACAGCCTCCTCAGTGCGTTAATTAAGCACTGGGTAGATCCTAGGATGAGTGGATTATCTCCCCTCGATATGAGGGTTCATAGCACTCAGCTGAGTTCTGCTCTCCAGGATGCCCGTCTCTACGCGTGGGTTTGAGTTGGTTTCTGCCTCATTGCAGTCACTCTTACTTACTATCTTCTTGAAGAATGCGTTTTAGAGGCTCTGTATTCAGACAGGGTTGGCCTGAACTAAGTCTGTTCCTTAACAAGACCAGGTCGGCCTCCCTGGTGGCATTAGGGGTGACTTCATTCCCCTCTAAGTGACTGGCCGAGGTTCCCTTTGGTTCCTTGGCCACATTCCCTTAAAGGGACCACTTTCTCTTCAGAAAAGCTGGTTCCAGACGCCTTAGCAGCTTCTGTAGGCCCTCTGAGGAAGGCCTTCTTGAAGTTCAGCTTGGGCTGTTGGCCAAAGGGAATGCTGTCACTGACAGCCTGGTGTGACCCGAGGGGGAGTTGCCAAAGCGAACTGCTTTTGGGTCTTTGTCTCAAGCCATATGTTTTGGCAGGCACTCTCCTCAAGCATGGCGGCGTGGGTATATCGTTCCCCAATGCGTTTACTGCAAACGCAGAGTGGAGTTCCCTTCGAAAGGGAACGTCTCAGGTTACGTATGTAACCATAGTTCCCTGAGAACAGGGAACGAGACTCTGCGTTTCCTTGCCATGCTTCGGGTTGCCTGCCTGCAGAACAGTCCCTCAAGACGATAGATGCTGGCTGTCTCTCCAGGCGCTCCTTTATACTTCCGGGTCGCGCCGTATGACGTCATAGGCTGTCGCCGGCCAATAGGAATTGGAGTTATTGGATAGTGCTTTCAGACACCTGGGTCACGTGGCGTTCCCCAATGCGTTTACTGCAAACGCAGAGTCTCGTTCCCTGTTCTCAGGGAACTATGGTTACATACATAACCTGAGACGATACTGCAATTGTCTTCTCCACAGTGAGCTTGTGCTTTATGTTTTCTCCAGTAGAGGGTGATAGAGTCCTGCTAATGTTCACTGAATAAGGAAACCCAGGACTGATGCTTCTGAAGAACTTCATAAACAGCTGTTTCCAGCACCAGAAATCCTACATGAAGATGATGAACTGCTTTAAAATGTTTTCTTTGCACACATAGTTACAGTACAGATCAGTGCTGGGTTATCAGCAAAAGGGCAATCCAGCGCAAAGCAAACCACATGTTTTATGTGGTTCTGTTGCATCAGATGGCAAAATGGGTCTAAAAATATGGTTAAGAACAATGTTGTGTGCCAATGAATGTACAGACAGAATGTACGGTGCTTTGTTTCAGTGGTTGTTGTTTGGGCTGAGGTTTGTGCTTGTGGCTTGTACTTGACCAGCACATTTTGCACTACTGCATACTCAGGATGTTTTCTAGTGATACACATGACAGCCAACACGTCTGGAAAACTACAGTACTTCCTGAAACCAACTCAAACAACTGTTTGGACTTCCTCTCTGCTGATCTGATTTAACTGTGTTCCAGAAAAAGGGTTAGTGCAGCCAAAAATGAAAATTCTGTGATCATTTGCTCACCCTTGTATCATTCCACTACCTTTCAGTTTGGGGTCTCATGGGGTCTTTTTGAAAGAAGACTCTTCTGTGATAAGCCAAAATGCAGTAATAATTTGAAATATTACAACTTAAAATTACTGTTTTCAATTGTAAAATATTTTTAAATGTAATTTATTCCTGTGATCAAAGCTGAATTTTCAGCATCATTACTCCAGTCTTCAGTGTCACATGATCCTTCAGAAATCATTATATATAATATGCTGATTTGCTGCTCAAGAAACATTACTTATTATTATCAACCATGATGCATATTGTCCAGGATTTTATGAATAGAATGTTAAAAAACATTCGTTTGAATTATAAATATTTTGTAACATTATAAATGTTTTTACTGTCACATTAGATCAATTTAATGCTTCCTTGCTGAATAAGTATTAATTTCATGAACAAAAAATCTTACTAACATCAAACTTTAGAACGATATGTATTTGACTTTAAATATATTTTGAGAAATGCCTGGGTTTTGTTTTTGTTTTTTGTATCCACGGTGAAAGTCAATCAAAACATTATCCAACATTCTTCAAAATATGGTTTGCATACAGACTAAATGTTTATTTCAATTTTAACAATTTTATATAATTTTTTAATGAATAATAAATGAATAATTCTTAGAGTTGGCTTCCCTGTGAGAATATATTTTCACATGATTGTTGTCCTAGTCGTAACACGTATCTTTATATGACTCTTTATCTGTTGGCCATCAGCCTGTATCCCTTCTCTCCCTCCAGCTGTTCGGCTGTTAATGTTCCAAATGGGCTGACAGTCATGGACTAAAGCACTGGGAATTTTAAGATTAATGTTTTAAATATCCCGATGACTTGACACTGACTTTGAAGCTCAAAATTAAAGTGCCAGTAATGATGTCATTATTTCCCTCGGACCTTGCCTTGCCTTCCTTGCCTTGCAAGCCTTGGTGAGAGAGGTAAAGAAGAACCCAAAGATCACTGTGGCTGAGCTCCAGAGATGCAGTCGGGAGATGGGAGAAAGTTGTAGAAAATCAACCATCACCAGTCGGGACTTTATGGCAGAGTGGCCCGACGGAAGCCTCTCCTCAGTGCAAGACACATGAAAGCCCGCATGGAGTTTGCTAAAAAAAACACCTGAAGGACTCCAAGATGGTGTCTTGTCCTTCATGTGTCTTGCACTGAGGAGAGGCTTCCGTCGGGCCACTCTGCCATAAAGCCCCGACTGGTGGAGAGCTGCAGTGATGGTTGACTTTCTACAACTTTCTCCCATCTCCCGACTGCATCTCTGGAGCTCAGCCACAGTGATCTTTGGGTTCTTCTTTACCTCTCTCACCAAGGCTCTTCTCCCCCGATAGCTCAGTTTGGCCAGATGGCCAGCTCTAGGAAGGGTTCTGGTCGTCCCAAACGTCTTCCATTTAAGGATTATGGAGGCCACTGTGCTCTTAGAAACCTTAAGTGCAGCAGAATTTTTTTTGTAACCTTGGCCAGATCTGTGCCTTGCCACAATTCTGTCTCTGAGCTCTTCAGGCAGTTCCTTTGACCTCATGATTCTCATTTGCTCTGACATGCACTGTGAGCTGTAAGGTCTTATATAGACAGGTGTGTGGCTTTCCTAATCAAATCCAGTCAGTATATTCAAACACAGCTGGCTCAAATGAATGTGTAGAACCATCTCAAGGATGATCAGAAGAAATGGACAGTCCCTGAGTTAAATATATGAGTGTCACAGCAAAGGGTCTGAATACTTAGGACCATGTGATATTTCAGTTTTTCTTTTTTAATAAATCTGCAAAAATGTCAACAATTATGTGTTTTTCTGTCAATATGGGGTGCTGTGTGTACATAAATGAGGAAAAAAATGAACTTAAATGATTTTAGCAAATGGCTGCAATACAACAAAGAGTGAAATATTTAAGGGGGTCTGAATACTTTCCGTACCCACTGTATATATATATATAAAATTAGCTTACTCCCATGAGTCCACTATGGAATATATCTCTTAAGATGTCATAGCTAAATTAGAGGTTGACCGACAGTGGATTTTACCGATAACAATAACTAGCTAGGACCACACTGGCCGATAACCGATTAACCAACCGATAGTTTTTAAAATGGATACTGAATGAAAATGAACAAAATACTCCATGCAAACTAGTGCTGAACTTTATCAAACTTTTTTGTACTTATTAAATAAATATAAATATTAAACCTTGATCATTAATGTTAGTTCATAGTGCTTTAAAGGATTAGTTCACTTTCAAATTAAAATTTCCTGATAATTTACTCACCCTCATTACTCATTAAAACTAAATTGTCATATACAATATACTAGTGCAAGTATATATCAATTAGTTCAAACTTTGACCTGTGGAGGGCAGTAATACACTTAGCATTGTCTACACTGCTGGAATTCTAATAGAGGAGAAGAAGAGAGCTAGTTCAAGATGAGCGTTTATGGTTAAAAGTATTTGTTTTTTTTCGATCGTTTCTCTAGATAAGACCCTTATTCCTCACCTGGGATCATGCAGAACGCTTTGAAGCTGCACTGAAACTGTAATTTTGACCTTCAACTGTCTGGAGTCCATTGAAGTCCACTATAAATAATACTGGAATGTTTTCATCAAAAACCTTTTTTTCACCAAAAAAAATGTTTTTCGACTGAAGAAAGAAAGACATAAACATCTCGGATGACATGGGGGTGAGTAAATTATCATGAAATTTTCATTTGAAAGTGAACTAATCCTTTAATGTTAACAGATACAACTTTTCAAAAAATTAAAAAATGTATTGGTAAATGTTGAAATTAATGATCTTACAATAAACAATACTTCTACAGCATTTATTAACGTTAGTTAATGTTACAGATTGACTCTAATTGTAGTGTTACCATTTCATATAAATCCAAACAGTCAGTCTTTAAATATCTACACAAAGGCCATATAGCACTGAAATTAGACATATGTATAGTATACTTTCACACGTTATTTGCTATTTTAGAACACTTGATTATTATCTAATCAAAATAACAAAATGTGTTACAGTGACGAATCTGACGATAAAAAAAAGAACTGAAATCGGATGCATTTCTGATTTGTTTCTGTCGGCGGCATGAACATATCAATTTGCTTTCTCACATTACTAGTTTTAAATATGCAACTTTGCTTGCAAACGAATGCATAAAAATGACCAGCTGGATATAAACTAATGCAAACAGATGGTAAGAATTGTGAAATTTGGGTCGAACTTTGTGTATTTTTGTCACACTGTTTTAACCGTTTGAGGTAGGCTACCACTAATGCGTTCTCTCCGCCTCGATGGCAAACACTGATGTTCTCCACTAATGCAGCATGTAGTTAAAGGATTAGTCCACTTTTAAATAAACTTTTCCTGATAATTTACTCACCCCCATGTCATCCAAGATGTCCATGTCTTTCTTTCTTCAGTCGAAAAGAAATTAAAGTTTTTGATGAAAACATTCCAGGATTATTCTCCTTATAGTAGACTTGAATGGGCACCAAACAGTTGAAGGTCAAAATTAGTTTCACTGCAGCTTCAAATTGTTCAAAACGATCCCAGATGAGAAATAAGGGTCTTATCTAGTGAAACCATCGCTCATTTTCTGAAAAAAATTGAAAATTATATAAGTTTTAACCATAAATGCTTATCTTGAACTAGCTCTCTTCTTCTTCTCTTTTTGAATTCCAGCAGTGTAGACGCTGCTAAGCGTAATACTGCCCTCCACAGGTCAAAGTTTGAACTAATTTTTATATACTATTGAACTAGCATATTGCATATAAAAATCAGTTCAAACTTTGGCCTGTGGAGGGCAGTAATACACTTAGCAGTGTCTACACTGCTGGAATTATAAGAATAGATAAGACCTTATTTCTCATCTGGGATCGTGTTGAACAATTTGAAGCTGCAGTGAAACTAATTATGACCTTCAACTGTTTGGTGCCCATTGAAGTCTACTATAAGGAGAAAAATCCTGGAATGTTTTCATCAAAAACCTTCATTTCTTTTCAACTGAAGAAAGAAAGACATGGACATCTTGGATGACATGGGGGTGAGTAAATTATCAGGAAAAGTTTATTTAAAAGTGGACTAATCCTTTAACAAATTAATTACTTTATAATATGAAAACATGTAGTGTAGTGTATACATACCATATCGTTGTTTTAAATCTGCAGCTGAAGTGTCCCGCTCTGTACAGCGCACAGCCTCACGTGTCAAAACAAACTCCACAAGGTGTCAGTGATAGTTTTTATTTCGCCTCTAGAGGCCGCTCTCGTCCCGTATAATGACAGCGGACTCTTCTCAGCCACTCCAGCAACTGACGCAACCTGGAAAAAAACTATCGGTATAGATTTTTGCAATCAATCAATCAATATCGGCATTGTTAACATTTGTAATGGGTGTGCCCTCATAGAGCATCACGTGTGTATGGCCAGTTATTCAATAAATGCAATAAAAAATAAAGAGGTTTGACAGAAATCCGAGTGGTGTATGTGCATTTTTCCTCCACATAATTTAATATAAATAGCTAATGCACATAGCTGCGCCAACAGGCATGGATTTCTGCCAGAACCCATCAAACGGTTGACCTCTAATACAAAAAACAAGAAATTGCAATTGTGAGAAATAAATTTGCAAAATAGAAGAAAGAACACTGTAATCAAGGTCCGATTATAGAGCATACATAATATAATTGTATGGTGTTCATTCTCATAAATTTGTGTTGATATTTCTCTTATTTGTGATTGAGCTTTGGACACTATATCCAAAGAGGCTGGTGCCCCGAGACGACACAGGCCCATACTCTGTCCTTGTTTTTAATACATAGCAAAAGAGATAATAATGTACCACAACATAAGCTACTATAAAGTGTTCAGAAGGCGCTATTAATGCCTAGGGCCAGGAACAGATTACATTTCTTCTTTATTTCATATTGTCCCAACAGTCACTGACTCGCTTTCAAGCATTGTTTGTCAAACTATATCAATTTTACAGTGGCCTTTCAGCTGGAAGCCAGGTCAGTAATGCGTCCTTAACCCTCACACGACACCAGCAGCAGAATTGTGGTATCAAAGGCATTGAGTGCAAAACAATGTGGTGCCAACAGACAAGCATATTCTGTCAAATATTACAGGCCTTAAACTGCTCAGAGTTAAAGCATTATAGACATTATTTGTGCTTTACCTACATTATGAAGTTGCTTTGAAACAACGTGTATTGTGAAAAGCGCTATACAAATCAGTTTGACTTGATTCATTAAAGCAGGCTGTGTGCTTGTGATGTGCTGTTATTCTACATTTCATTTGCTCTATGAATCATGACTGATAAAAAAAAAAAAAAGAGAATCTATAGGGCCGTTCACACAGTAAACGTAGATGTTTTTGACTTGCATGTCGCATGTGCTCAAGTTAAAGAGTTAGTTCACCCTAAAATAAAAATAATGTCATTAATTACTCACCCTCATGTCGTTCCACACCTGTAAGACCTTTGATAATCTTTGGAACACAAATTAAGATATTTTTGTTGAAATCCGATGGATCAGTGAGGCCTGCATAGCCAGCAATGACATTTCCTCTTTCAAGATCCATTAATGTACTAAAAACATATTTAAATCAGTTCATGTGAGTACAGTGGTTCAATATTAATATTATAAAGCGACGAGAATATTTTTGGTGCACCAAAAAAACAAAATAACGACTTATATAGTGATGGATTTCAAAACACTGCTTCAGGAAGCTTTGGAGCGTTATGAATCAGTGTGTCGAATCAGTGTTCGGAGCGCCAAAGTCACGTGATTTCAGCAGTTTGCCTGTTTGACACGTGATCCGAATCATGATTCGACACAAAAGATTCATAACGCTCCGAAGCTTAATGAAGCAGTGTTTTAAAATCGTCCATCACTGTATAAGACGTTATTTAGTTTTTTTGGCGCACCAAAAATATTCTCGTCACTTTATAAGCTATCGGATTTCATCAAAAATATCTTAATTTGTGTTCTGAAGATTAACGAAGGTCTTACGGGTGTGGAACGGCATGAGGGTGAGTAATAAATGACATTATTTTCATTTTTGGGTGAACTAACCCTTTAAAAGAACTTACTAGACCTTCCTTCCCTGCGTATCGCGGTTTGTAACTCAAAACGCTTTCTGTGTGAATGGCCCCTTAGATTACTTTATATTTCACAATTTTGACTTTATTTTCTCAGAATTGCTAGTTTATATCTCACAATTCTGAGGGGGAAAAAATCCAAATTGCAAGATAAAAAGTCGCAGTTACCTTTTTAATTTTTTTTTTCCTGTAGCAGAAACAAGCTTCCAAACGTTCCAGACAGCTGGTGCATTCAAGTTATGTCGGAAAGGTCGGATTTACGAGTGATGGTGCTAGGGTTGCCACCCATCCTGTAAAATACGTGATCGTCCCATATTTACAGGTAAAATGATGCGTCAATACAGGACGTGATATATTAATATTTATAAGGATACTAACCCTAAAGGTTACGTTATAGTATTTATACTAGCTGAGTATAATCAATAGATGTCTATGGAATGATCCATTTAGTAAATGTGTGCACGTACAAGTGTCAGACTACGGAAGGGCCTTTAGTCTGGTAATTCCATCGCTTCTGGCTGAATGAACATGCTGTTGGCTGATCTCCTGATCGTTTTTGCAGAAATTGGAAAGCAAAGATTCTGGCAAACCCATTTTGTAATAAGCAACATGTCACAGGTTAATACAAATACACAAATCTAAGTGTGCAAACTGATGTGTGTATCCTTCAAATGACACTAATCTTCTGTTTCACATGTAGCTTCACTTTTGACAAGCCATATTAAAGTGTAAAAAATAACAAGAGAAAAAAAATCATATCGACTGAATTTCTGCATCTTGCTGTTTTATGGATGCTCTGTCACTTTTGACATGTTATTGGTGAAACTATATGAATCACTCATATATGGGCTCAGAAAGGCCCAATAAAAATGTCTTAAAGTAGCATATTGTTAAAAGAGCAAAGCATTCCAGTGCAGCCTGTTTATCATTCAGAAGTGGTTTTACCACAAACCCGTCAGACGTCATCACCACACATATTAGTTTTGTTACTGGTCAATTACTGCACTGGCTTTGCAAAAAATACATCCTGTACATCTTCTCTATCTAAACGGTTCCACCCAAGACAGTTTATTTTAATACATAAACTCTAAAAATTCCAAGACAACCCACTACACTAGTCATAAATTGCACTTTAAAATTAAATAGAGGGTGTGTCTGTACAAAGACCTAGAATTTTCTTAGCGCGTTGGCTGAGGTGTACATATAATCATTTTAGGTCATGTGAGGTTTATGTCTTTAAAGAACTCATGCGATTGATTGACAAACGCTTTTTTATTCCTCTGTTCTTTTCCAGTGGGAAAGAGGAGGATGAAGGCACAAATTCACTGCAGTTTTCCAGCACATTTCCTTCTTCTACTTCATTTGTTGAGTTAGATTAATGATATTTGAACACTGGACCTGTATATCGACACAGTGGCAGGAATCTCTTTGGAAATCGTTGAACTGAAGAGTACGTTCCCCCTTCTCATGATTTTCTGCCTGACGTATTGATTATAGACTATTGATTACATTCATTTAAATTATTTTTCTTATATCTCATTCTCATCTGTGATTATGTGTGTGTGTGGGTTTGTGTGTGAACTCATGTGTTTCTTCACCACATCCAAGGTCTTATCTGGAGAAGGGCCAGCTTCCATCTGGAGCTCATTGCAGCAGACGCCACAGTTCAGAGCAGGAAAGTGCACTTATCGATGTGAATGTTATTTCGTGTTCACTATGTATGTGTGTATTGCAGCCTAACCATTCGCCAAGGCCAGTTAGCTACCTCTTATCCTAACAACAGTGATTAAAACACCTTTAACCGGCTGATAATACATCTCCAACAAACACACCTTTAACTAATGCCATTCAAGCTGGGTCATGGGAAACGACAGTATCCAGACCACATTCATTAGAAAAAAACCCTCTGTGCCTATGCATATGGCTGCAAACACTGCCATGGAAAATGCAGCCTAATGCACTACAGCAGTTTGACTGATTCATTGCAGATGGCAAGGGTATAGCGCTCGAGCAGAAGCAAGGCCAAATGCCGGATTCAAGTCAATGCATGATTCTGGGAGAATTTAAACAATCACTCTAAGAGGCTTTCCACTGTCCTGTGTTTGCCAAAGGCTTCTCGTAAAATAAGAGAGAGAAAGAGAGTGAAAGGAAAGCATGACCTTTAGGTGCAATAAGACAAGAACTAGAAGTTTTGCAGTTTTGCACAACGTTTTGATGTGTGAGGTTGTGTGTGTGGTGTGCGAATAAAGGAATATCTCAAACTTTGATGTGGTAAACAGTCTCTAGCAAAGCCTGGAAATGATATCACATCCATCTGAAGTCTAGAAGTCTTCATATGGATATGATCCTTTTTTTTTTTTTTGGTAACTTCATCTTTTAGTCACGGATAGATAGATAGATAGATAGATAGATAGATAGATAGATAGATAGATAGATAGATAGATAGATAGATAGATAGATAGATAGATAGATAGATAGATAGACTCATCTGTGGTCACTTTTTTCAAATTACATATCAAGCTTAATCAAAATGTATTATGTTGATTTCAGAGTGAAACATCCACCAGATATAAGTTCAATGTATAGCAAAATGAAGAGACAGCTGTATTTTACGTAACAGCATTGGTTAAAGCTAAACCATATTCCTTCCGTTTAGATCTCTTTTTTTTCAGGAAGCCAGAAGCAAATATAGAAAGACACCACAAAGGGAAAATCTGGATTCGCTTGAGTTGAGTGAGATTTATTTGGAAAAGTAATGAAACTTTCTGAAAATCCACTTCCTCAGTTCTGTTGCCACTCAGAATGTACACTGCAAAAAAAAAAAAAAAAAATCATTCTCTCAAACACATGAATGAATTGCTCAAGCTTTGGCATATTTGGCCCTGCAAATATCCTGTTCTTTTTTTCTTGGTACAAACAAAAACTTAAACTCAGCAAGAAAATTTTTCTGAAAGCATTCTGGTTTTACATTTTTCACAAAGAAAGAAAGAAAGAAAGAAAGAAAGAAAAATGCTGATTAAGAAAAATGCTGATTTTTTTTACGTTAGGGGGTTGATTTGGTTTCAGATGGGTTTGAAACATCTCTGAGGTTCGTGGGTGTTGGTAAGAAAGTTTTTCTTGCAGAGAATAGTATATTTGCAGTATGCCACTGCTAAACAATACAAACATATGGCCCTGCATCTTAAACAATCCCATAGGGCAAAAATATACTTTCAGATAGATTTTTAATTATATTTAAATATATACAAAAAATAGCCAAAAAAAAAATACATTTCTAATATGAACAAGACTCATTGATGCACGTGGGGAGCGAAGGCTCGATCCAACAGACGAGCTACTGTAGCTCAGATTGCTCAAGAAGTTAATGCTGGTTCTGATAGAAAGGTGTCAGAATACACAGTGCATCACAGTTTGTTGCGTATGGAACTGCATAGCTGCAGATCAGTCAGGGTGCCCATGCTGACCCCTGTCCACCGCCGAAAGAGCCAACAGTGGACACGTGAGCATCAGAACTGGACCACGGAGCAATGAAAGAAGGTGGCCTGGTCTGATGAATCACATTGTCTTTTACATCACATGGATGGGGAACCTGGGGAACACATGGCACCAGGATGCACTATGGGAAGAAGGCAAGCCGGCGGAGGCAGTGTGATGCTTTGGGCAATGTTCTGCTGGGAAACCTTGGGTCCTGCCATCCATGTGGATGTTACTTTGACACGTACCACCTACCTAAGCATTGTTGCAGACCATGTACACCCTTTCATGGAAACGGTATTCCCTGGTGGCTGTGGCCTCTTTCAGCAGGATAATGCTCCTGCCACAAAGCAAAAATGGTTCAGGAATGGTTTGAGGAGCACAACAACAACTTTGAGGTGTTGACTTGGCCTCCAAATTCCCCAGATCTCAATCCAATTGAGCATCTGTTGGATGTGCTGAACAAACAAGTCCGATCCATGGAGGCTCCACCTCGCAACTTACAGGATTTAAAAGATCTGCTGCTAACATCTTGGTGTCAGATACCACAGCACACCTTCAGGAGTCTAGAGGAGTCCATGCCTCGACGGGTCAGGGCTGTTTTGGCAGCAATATAAGGAAGGTGTTCATAATGTTATGCCTGATTGGTGTAAATACACACACACACAAATATTATATATTTATAAACTTTTATGTTAGATGCAATCAATCACAATTAATCGATTTAACAGTACTAATTAATATATTTCCTCAAGCCACACTGTTTACAACATATTTAAAATTTGGGACAATTTTTATATCGTTGAAAAGAGGACATTTGACTGCCCTTTGATGTTTGAATTACATAACCCTGGTGTTATAAAGGGTTTTGAATAAAGCCGCGTGATTTAAAGTCATGATATTGATCATATCAGTAGCAGAAATCTGAAAATGGGGGGAATTATGTGTTCGTGTGTGTGTGTGGGGGGTGTTCAAATCACTTAGCATGAGATTAAGCACCACTAAATAACAATTGTGCACATCTTCATTTGCATTGTTATTGTTCTCTTTTTCCTCATTTTCCATTTCCCCCTCTCTCTCTTTTGGTAAAAGTGCATGCTATCTCTGCACTAGGTTTAATCAGGTAAGTGGTTGTGCATGGGCCACCACTTCAAAGAGCACCACATTTCCAGACAACACATCTATACAGGTAGACAAGACCCACATTACCTAATAGCCTCTGTGGACCTGCACTGGAGGAGGCTGGGAGAGTGACAGTGGCTGGTAATCTAATCTATGGGCACAGCATTATAGGCCACAGAAAACTGGGTGGAGCGAGATGGAGGGAAAGGTAGAGTAATTGAATATCCTCATCCTTGATTGAAAACATCTTGTCATTTGATGATTGTGCTCATTTACAGCCTTCAGCGTGGGCGACTGCTCTGCGGGACTCGAGATGGGAGGTCCCAGAAGGTGTCAGAGACGGCAGGGAGGGACAAGGTCAGGTCTAGGGGAGGTGCAATGTTAAACAGTCAAGGGGTGGGGCTCTGTTAAGTCATATTAAGAGGAAATACTGCATGACCTTCTCGCTGACACACAGATCAGGGTCAAGACTCCTGGATATCTGTTGAGCATTTTTAGTGCTGCACACTTATTTACATTTACATTTATGCATTTGGCAGACGCTTTTATCCAAAGCGACTTACATTGCATTATACTATACATTTGTATCTGAGTATGTGCAATCCCTGGGATCGAACCCATGACCTTGGCATTGCTAGTGCCATGCTCTAACCACTGAGCTACAGGAAAGCTGTATATTTAAATATTTTACATGTGTTCCCTGAGAATTGACCCCGTGAGCACTGTGCATAAAGTAGTAAGTAATTTGTATTTATATAAACCATAAACGTGAAATATGTTTTTGAAAGAAGTCTCTTCTGCTCACCAAGGCTGCATTTATTAAATAAAAAATACAGTAAAAAAACAGCAATATTGTGAAATAACATTACAATTTAAAATAGTTGTTTTCTATGTGAATACATTTAAAAATGTAATTTATTTCTGTTATTAAAGCTGAATTTTCAGCATCATTACTCCAGTCTTCAGCGTCACATGATCCTTCAGAAATCATTCAAATATGATGATTTGCTGCTCAAGAAACATTTATGATTATTCCTGTTTTTACTGTATTTTTGATTAAATAAATGCATTAAAAAAAATTATGTTTCCAAACTTTTGACAATTCCTGAATATATTTAACATCAAGTCACATGTAGATTATTTGGCTAGCTAGCATGTAAAAGTAATATTCATTATTAAATATGTTTCAAATATATATTAATTCTAAATACTTTTACACTGAAACATTTAAAACTATTTTGTACATAATATTAAAAGTGATATGAATAAAAAAGTGTATCCTATATGCTTTGCAATGTATAAAAGCATCTTCAAAATGCATAAATGTAAACGATATTTAAAAGCGGCAGAGAGTTAAAAGAGTTGATCTGAGCTGATGTATGGACAGTCATTTAAAGAACTCAGTATACAGGGCTCCATAGCTGTGGGCCTGTTCTAACATGTGAGGTATGTATCTGAATGACATACATTCATTGACTGTAGACTACCCTGTTAACTAGACAAAACACTTCCTTTAGCCCGCTGACTTTGACAAATGAAGGAGGAGAAAGAAAAGTGAGAAGGAAACAATAGATCATAATGTGTATGCTAATGCTTGATGATGGGTTTGTCTCATTCACATGCATTCCACCATCTTTTTCTGTTGTTAATACACACAAGCACAATCTCACACATAAAGCATGTTGCATTCTCGCTATAACCGTGAAATATTCATTCAAACAAAAACAATGATACAGTTGGTTGTAGCAAGAGAGAAAAGTTGAGACAGGATCTATACACACTCTAAAAAATGCTGGGTTAAAAACAACCCAAGTTGGGTTGAAAATGGACAAACCCAGCGATTGGGTTGTTTTGACCCAGCAGTTGGGTTAAATGTTTGCCCAACCTGCTGGGTAGTTTTATTTAACCCAACAATTGTTTACAAATTACTATATGTCTGGCTTACAATGAACCCAAAATAGGTTGGAAATTAAAAATCAGACTCATAATTACTAGAGGCAACAATAATAATCAAAAAGATGAGCATTTATTAATAAGCAATTTAATAAATGTTTATTGTTTAAATATTATTCAAAGAAAGTATTAATAAATGTTTGTTTATTAAACATATTAATAAATGTTAATTTCCAACATATTTTGGGTTCATTTTAAGCAAGAAATACAGTAATTTTTAAACAATATTTGGGTTAAATAAAACTACCCAGCAGGTTGGGCAAACATTTAACCCAGCCGCTGGGTTAAAACAACCCAATCGCTGCGTTTGTCCATTTTCAACCCAACTTGGGTTGTTTTTAACCCAGCATTTTTTAGAGTGCACAGCAGTCATTTTATTTAACAATAAACATGCAGGAGCACAGGAGAAAAACTGGGACGTAAGAGAATATTAACCAACTTGAAATAAATGAGACCAGGCAAAGAAGGATTCAAACTAAGGGCTATAAATGCATTGAGAAACTAAAGGGCTAAACAAGAAACAGGTGAACCAAATCAATCAAACAAACAATGAGTCGCTATGACAACAAATGAGAACATTCTAAAAACCATTGAAACAAAAAGGAAACAGAGGGGCAGTTTACATGACACCATTTTCAACTAAAAATTCAGGATTTTTAGCTGTTAATTTACATGACAACTGCATTTTGGGGGGCCTGGAAATGCTAACTTTTGAAAACAGTTTCAAAGTGCAAGTTTTTGAAAACGATACCATTATCATCTCCATGTAAACTACAAAAACACAAATTTGTGAAAACAGTGACAGCATACGCATGCGTATTATGTGTTCAGTCTTTAGGCGTGTAGTTTCTTTACAAAGTGACATCGCCATCTACTGGCCTGGCAGCATAATACAGCAATTTTAATAGTTTTCACAGATTCGTGTGAACAGGGATCAGTTTGACAACGTTGTCGTCTGTACGTGAAAAACACAATGGAAAAACGTTTCCGTTTTTAGTACATCGTTTAAACATACCCAGAGTTACAAACTAAAAGTCCATGAAAAACGAAACAGAAACCAAACTGAACATTACAACCTTGCAGTGATTTGAGTCTGTTGTCTTGTCAGGTGTGTTTAAATCCAACTGGAGAGCTCAAATGAGTCAGGAGAATGAGAACACGTGTGTTTTTACAGTCGTACCATTTAAAAATAATTAAAATCACCTTCTGGCACCGCCCTACCCTCAGGTTGAATTCTTTGTTAACAAAAGATAGTTGATCCTTTGGCATTAACAATTTACTGTCTGTTAAATCTGAGCATAAATCTGTGCATATGTTCACACCCAGCACCATATTGTTTGTTCAACTGTCAAAAGAAAAAGACAAGTGGGTCACGGAACAGAGAATTGCATCACAGCAGAGTAGTATGAGACCAAAGAAAGGTATGAAGAGACCAAACAACGTGTCCATTTTCAGTCATTGGCAGAACTTTATTGTTAAACACATCGGTGATTCGGAACGTGTATCAAAACGCCTGAAAACTGCTGAAATCACGTGACTTTGGCGCTCCGAACAACTGATTTGTAACAAAAGATTTGTAAAGCTTCGAAGCAGTGTTTTGAAATCGGCCATCACTAGATATTGTTGAAAAGTCTTTTTTTTTTTTTCGTTTTTTTTGGTGCAGAAAAAGTATTCTCGTCGCTTTATAATATTAAGGTAGAACCACTGTACTCACATGAACTGATTTAAATATGTTTTGAGTACCTTTCTGGATCTTGAGAAGTTCGGTGACATTGCTGGCAATAGAGGCCTCACTGAGCCATCGGATTTTATCAAAAATATCTTAAATTGTGTTCCGAAGATGAATGAAGGTCTTACGGGTGTGGAACGACAAGAGGATGATTAATGACAGGATTTGGAAATGAATCTCACTAGCTCATAATTTCGGCACATGGTATGTGCTTAACATCAGCATCACTGGGCTCATTTTAGGTCACGAGAGGAGGATCATATCTCAGCACAGGAAAATGTAGCCCTGCAAGAGAAGATAACATCATAGCTTGGAGAGTAGAATTATACACTGAGAAACCCCATGGGTACAGTTTTCATTTTTTGGTGTTGATGTGTTCATGATATTGATGCATGTTTACTTCATATCTCCGCCTCTTTGGTTAGAGAGCAAGGGAATAGTCTGTATATTTTGTGCATTTACATTTGTGTGTCGTTTTTGATAAAATTTATGCAATATGCATCTTAAAATGATTTGCATTACACTGAGGAATTACTAAATGTCCCATATACATTATGAACTGTTTTTTAAAAATACATTTTGTTTCTTAGCAAAATGAAAAAAACCTACACTGCATGTTTTACCACCCCAGACAACTGTTTTGCCAGACTTTGCACTATTTATCTAAAAACTAGACATGCCACAGCACATTAAAGCCTATTCAACAAAAACTCTCTGTTGCCAACTCTTGTATTCACATAACTGACTTTGCTGTCAAAAGTATCCAGAGCTGTTCAGACCTGGCTTACAGCCAGCTATGTGCTCGTTCAGAAAACATCTAAAGCTTTTCATTTTTTGTCATCCTCCCAGTTTTAAAAATATTCTGTCGGGGGAATTGGTGTAAAAGCCTCCCCTGTCATTTTCCTCATGCTAAAATTGAATCCAGCAGCCCACACCCTGCACGCTATAGTGTGATGTATAAAAGCCTGTCTGAAGTGTGAGATCACGCTGGTGTCATTAAACTGCTTTCATTTGAAATACTCCAATTTGTGTACAATAAATGATTTATGTTTTTCTTTCTATTTCTAACCCTATCCTTTTCTACTTTCACACTAAATGTTACTTATCTAAATGTGGACATGTTTATTAATTAATATGATTGAATAATTCATTAATTAATCATAAATATCTCTAAATATTATATCTCTAACACTTTTTAGTTAACTTTACTTAATGTCTTAACTTAATTGTAAAACTCTAGTAATCTGTACTATTCACATACAATGCCTTTTTTACTCAGAAAACCCAAGGTAAGATTAATTGATTAGTTTGAGTACCATTTTGTCAAGCAAAAAAAAACAAAAATTGAGGCGGGGCAATTCTTAATAGACATTTTACTCATTTCCTCCACTTCAGTTGTTTTTCTATGTTTGCATTCACCCAAAGTCATCTTAAATGTTTAAAGGTCAATTCAACTGAAAATTTTGAGTGAAAATCATTAGCTGACCATAAATTGATGTTGATTTTCCTAAAATGTTTTTGTTTTAACTCACCATTATGGTGATTAGTGCTCCCTTTGGTTGGGCACTTAGAACTTCATTTATATTATTGTAATTTTCTTCCTATTGATGCAGCGATGCAACAAGAAATCGCAGTTACTTAATTTATAAATATTATATATAATTTTACATATAAAAATATATATATATTAAAGGCTTAAAACTTTTAATTGGGTTGATATAATTCCTCTATATTTGTGACAATATCTTGCAATTGACCATGCTTGAGTCACGCACAGACTTCAACATTCAGCAAGCAAAACACAACAACAGTAACAATTAAATTTTATTTAAAGTAAATGATAAAGTACTCTCTACAGTTATTTTTTAGTTACTAGAACTCTAGTGTAAGTGAACTATACTAACTAAGCATTTGTCAGTACAACATACTATTTCTATTTCACTTTACTTGTTTTTTTAAGGCAATCGGTTTGCATGATGGTTACGATACGAAATGTCCCCATTGTAGCTCACTCTTGGTGACAAATTTGTCCTCAAACATTAGTTGAAACTAGTAACCCCCAACACACTCACACACTCACACCCATTGAGCTGCTCAATCTATCCCAAACAAAGACACAGACAAACATGCCGGAAAGACACAGAAAGGCTGATGGAAAGCTCAATGCGGTGTTGACAGGTGCATGAGCTTTATCACAAGTGGAGGTGGTTCCAACCAATGTTGCTTTGGCACAAGTTACCTCATCCAAATCCCAACAACACCGCCCATGAACAAAACACCTTTATTATTTATTATGTAACCCCCATATTCTGTTCTTTATCCCTCTATTGTCTCATAAAATAGATATTACCTTTTGAAATATGTGATTTTTCAACAGTAAAATTTGGGGTCTGGCCAAAGTCCATATGACTTTTGCACAATATGTGCCTAATAAGTCTTTTGAATTCACATGATAGCTTTGTGTGAAGAGCAGATTGAAATTTAAACAATTTAATCCACTGAAAAGCTTAACAACCCCTTGTGAAAATGTGACAAGAATGTATG
>RJVU01069130.1:3201372-3232911 GCA_003731715.1 Anabarilius grahami
TACACTACAAGTTCACTGTAAAAAAAAGAAAAAAAAGAATTGTTGGTTTAACTTAAAAAAGTAAGTTACCTGGTTGCCTTAAATTTTGAGTTCACTGAAATTAAAAATGTGAGTTAATACAATGAAGGCGATTGGTTTAATCAACAGAAACTCAAAATATTATGTTATCTGAATCACATTAATTATTGAAGTTGATGTTGTAATAACAAATCATGAAAATATTATTTACAGTGTGCATGTTCAATACATTTATGTGCACTCCTTTTTCTTTTATGGTGCTTTTTATTATTTTGGACCCTGTCCGTCCCATTTACATTTATTAAATTGGAAAAAGTGTTCAGGATATTCCTCAATAAATCACTGTTTGTGTTCCACAGTCTTCTCTCATCTCTTTAAGCTTCAAGTATGTTGTTCATAATAACATAATAGTGATATCCAGTATTTTCTCAGCAAAAATCATTCTCAATTGGTCAGGAAAAGGTGAGCAAGACCGTGGGAGCAGTTAGAGACTAAAAGCTGAGTATGAAAATCGGTATGCAAAGATAATCCCACGGTCCCTTTGTTCAGAGAGGGATCTTCTCCCTCTTAGCTCCGGCTCGTGACACTGTGTGGTTTTCTCTTTTTTTCATCTCCATGGATGGGAGGGTTTCTGTCTTCACTGGTGCCTGCAGAATTTCCTTATGCTGATAAAGGAGGGAGTGGGCATATAGGCATGGAGGACGGAGTCTTTGTGAAGCAAAGCAGAAGTCAACAGCCTGTGTTTTAAAGGGAAATAGTTGTATGGGGGTTTAGTGGCAGGTGTTTGTCCCTGAAAAGACAAAGACATCTGTCTTATTTGTCCTATGCAAAAATTTGTGACTGTCATCTGACTGAGATTGTGTGAGTGGGTAAGAGCTGTTGCTATTGCGTTTCGTCTCCAATACTACCAGGATATGCAAAGGTCCCACGGAACGGTCAATCATTAAACGTCTGAGCAGAGTTTATATAAACCTCCAATAACACAAAGCCTTCTTTTTTATTGCAGGTTTATGGGGCTTGTGACTTGTGTGTGCTCACTCTTCAAAGTTCCTTCTAGGTTGTGTGTACTGCTCACTTCCCAGCTGTCTGTTCACCTACATGTCACACACACTGGACGGCCTTTTTCCAGACCTCGACTGCTAGCTCTGTTCCAAAAGCTGTGAGCTCCCTTTGTTAGACAGCATTTTAAGTGCTGGTTTGTGTGTTTTTGCATTCCACTGCACTGTTTTGTAATGGTTTTTCAATGCACTGTTGCGTTAGTCTCACTGCTGTCTCATCATCACATTTTTAAGACACCTTGTCAAGTTGCCCTGCATTCTTTTCTATTTTTTTGTTTTGCCTTGCATTTTTTAAAAACAGTGCATGAGTGCGTTCAAAATTCTCCGGCAATATAGAATGTTTCCCATATGAAGAATACAAATCCAGAATGCACTGCAGAAAGCTTTGTAAAAAAAAAAAAATGAATGAGTGAAGAAAAGTATTATATTTACATTTTATTCAATACAGATGAAAAAAAAAANAAAAAAAAAAAAAAAAAACAGTTCAATGCAATTAAAAAATAGACAATTAATTTTACACAATATTAGTATGTGATAGGCCCAGTGGCGTAACTTTGTTTTAAAAAGTCGGTGGGACAGGTGTGTGTATATTAGAAATGTACAATAATAAATGCACAAAATGCATTGACATAGAACTTGTGTTTAATGTGATAGTTTCATCCTTATATCTACTATAATCAAAATATATTGTTAGTCTAGAGAGTATTTACATTAGTGAATAAATACATAGATCCACTACATATAGTATATACATATGGCCTAATAGTCTGGTGGTAGAACTTTTGTTAAGCGTGCCAGAGGTTCTGCGTTCTAGTCGCCCCTCATATTGTTTATTTTATTTTTTCCTCATTAAAACCAAATATGTTTATCAGTGATTGTAGATTAATAGCTGAGAGTTTGTGTGCATTTTGTTTTGTGATTTCACCGGAACGGATAGAATCTCCGCAACAGCATTAAGCGATAGCCTAGATTGAAGCGCCAATAGAACACTGTTGCGCCACTGATAACAGCGGCAACGAGCACTCAGCATGATTTCAAAAACAACGCATCCCAGGGTCAGATCGTCTCTTATTTAAAACAAACGTACGAATTGCTAATCAACTTGAGATGTTTCTTTTGTATTAGATACATCCGTGCCGTAAGATGTTGCAAAAAGTTGTGGGGACATGTCCCACCCATCCCACCCGCAAATTACGCCTATGGATAGGCCTGTTTTAATTCATTTTTTCCCCTTATTTCACAGTTTTTAACTTAGCAACATGCTAATTTCAAACTATTGTGTATAATGTTTCAAAACAGTCACATATGAGGTTCCATTTCAGTTAGGGAAGGGGTGTCCAGTCCTGCTTCTACAGAGCCACCTTCCAGCAGAGTTTATCTCTAACCATAATTAAACACCCCTGAACCAGCAAATTAGGGTTATTATGATCACTAGAAACTTACAAGCAGTTATGTGTGAGCTAAACTCTGCAGGAAAGTTGCCCTCTAGGAGCAGGACTGGACACCCCTGCTTTAAAGGGAGGTCCTTATGTAGACAATTGAAAAAGCAACTCATTAGGTTTTGGAACAAAGCTATTGTCTCTATGGTTCCTCCTCCCTCCAGGGTAAGGCTCCATGTATACTCAAGTCTTCCAGAAATTTCTAGATATACAATGCCAGCTTATTGTATCTGACAGGGACCCTATACTGTCAGCCCCCACATAACATGCACTGATACAAGTAGCTGTAAAAATGGCAACCCTCCCTAAACTGCAGTTTCTTGTAAAGAGCAATTAATTTCAGGTGATTTTGACCAAAGAACCATTGCTGCATTTGCCCTGAGGTTAAAGTTTTAGCCTCAGCTGTTGCCTCTGAACCTCGAAATCAAACCCAGGGTGTTATACAAATGCTAAATTATTGAGTTCAAAGACCAATGCATTGAGATAACTTTATCAGCAATCTTAAACATATTGTACATTCAAGAGTCTCACTTTGACTGAGCAGATGACAAACAGGCTTGTAAGATTTACCCACATACTGCACTCAGATATGCACTGTATATTTCATACAGTTAATCAGACAGACCTTGTGTGAATGCTTAACTTAAGACCTGAACAGCAAATGTGTTCCATGTGCTTCCACAGAGTTAAACACATGTTGAATGGTGAGGATGTTCTGAGGATCTGAAAAAATGTCTGTGGGCCATTTGAAATGCTTTGTGGTGCTTAGCTTTGGTATTGCCATGATCCACTGCAGCTGGAACCCTTACATGCTGCATAGTTACAGTATTTAGATTATGATGTTTTAATGATGTTTGCTAAGGAAAGCTTCACTTTCATATTGTTCATACAGTACTTGGGGTTAGCAATTTATTAAACTTTGCATTTAATTTGAACCTGGCAAATGATAAAATATTCATAGACTTACATTAAGAGAGAGACCCGTGCCATAAATTATTATAGGGGCATGGAGATGGACTCTTTTGACCAGTAAGTAACAGAACATCAACTGCATAGCAGTGCTGTAATAACCCTTCAACACACCTTAGCGACCATTGAAGACCACCCTGGCCAGAGCCCAATCATCGTCCAGCTAAGTCCCATGGGCCGACGTATTTGGAAGGCCCTGCTGCCAGGGTTATAAATAAGGAGGGACAACTAGACCGTGCCATATAGAGAATCCTGCATTGATTTGTCATCGTGAGCCTGACCAATGACGTGTCAAAAGTTATATCTGGAAGTTATATAATGTACCCCCTTGGGTACACTGGCCCATAAAGTAGCAGTTCAGGACATTCAAGGCATATTATCAATGCCCCTGCTTATCAGAATGTGAGTGTGTGTCGGCATCTTCTTTGCCCAGGAGTGAGCTGGCATCCAGTGGTCTCTTAATCCATTAATTTGTGCCATCAGCTCAGTGTTGGAATTCTTACATTTATTGGACACTGGACGGTCTGCAGCAACTCTAAGGGTGTTCATGGTAGCCTCATCAACACATCGAAACCCTGTGTGTGTGTGTGGGTGTTATCAATTTTTTTGAATAGATTAATGGTGGCTTTTCTTTTGGGAGCAGTGCATCTTAATCCACTAGCACGTGTAGCGTATACCCAGTGGTCTCTGCAGATATTGCTTAACAGCCTAAGCTCAGCACCTTATCAGCCACTTGAACAAGCAGATATTAAGAGTCTTTCTATAATTTTCCCTTGGCTATAATATCAACCAAAAAGGTAGGGAAGCTACATGCCCCCTCGGTGAGTCCACAATTTCTCAGATGGGGATTTCAAGATAATCAGGTTACACTCTGGCTAAATCCAGCTTTCCAACCTAAGATGTTGTCTGATTGGTTTGTGAACCAATCTATTCAGCTACAATTAAAATTACAACATCAATTTCTACTGTAAAGAGGTTCTTCAATTTATTCATGTTTTTACTCGAGGACATCTGACCTCGACAGATTCATTGAACAGAAGAAATGAACGGAAGAAAATTTCCACCTCATAGAAGGCGGAGCCTAATGCTGCGTTCCAGGCAGGTTTTTGAGCCCGTAAGTCACGACTTCAAATGACGACTCACGACTTTGTAGCGTTCAAGGAAAGTCACGCCAAACTGCGTAAAAGTGTAAACAAACCAACATGGAGGACCGTACGGGGCTTATGCTCATTAACAATTATTTCTATCGTCAAAGGTGCTTACTCCTTGCTTATTTGAGGGAAACAGAGGAGGAAAACGGCGCATAAGGCAAGAGAAGCTGTTATACCTTTAATTTTACCGTGCACTTGCATAAACACCGCATCCGTAGGGGCTGCCATTGTTGTTTCGCAGGCTATGTGACATCAGAACCCGTTACTGGGAGTACATCGATCTAGTACGAGTTCACGGCTGGGAAGTCACGGCTTTGACTGCTGTTCCAGTGCACTTTCACAGGTAGAAGGTTGGAAAAACACGGGTTACGGGTTGCCTGGAACACGGCATAAGAGCACACCTACCTATTACATAATCGCCACAAACCAATGGAATTTCTAATGTGTTTACCAGCCGGAGCAAACTTTTTCAGAAAGTTCACTTTAGCAAGCTGTTTCTAACTCCCGAAACAAATTCCAAACGAACATCGTTTTGGCGAGATTTTGTTCGAAATGACATTTCACCAGTTCATTCTTCAATTTTGCTTGAAGTATAGCGGGGCCTTTAGTCAAAGACTATAGAATAACACAAGATGCATCACTTGTATTGTTGGATGGGAGAAAGTGCAACGCGCAATATGGCAGAATAAGCTTGATCCAGCCTGAAAAATACAGTTTTTTGTCATTATACGAGCATTTAGAAACACAATTTATGAGACAGTTGTTGTCAGATTTCATTGGTGATTTCAAATATGAAATTTAATCGAAAGCTTGGTAAACAGTTTTGGAGAATTTGATGTTTCCCCATTCAAAGAGATAGGAGCTGCACTTGAATGCCCGAGAGGCGTTTCAAAGATGGCCGCCGAGTGAAATGACTTGTCTTAAAGGGACTTTGCTTTAGTGCACACCTACCTATTACATAATCACCATGAACCAATGGTAGTTCGAAGTTGCTTACCAGCCAGAGCAAACCTTTCCGGAAAGTTTACTTTGGCAAGCTGTTTCGAACTACCAAAACGGACACCAAACAAATGGTTTTGGCCTGATTTTATTTGAAATTATGTCACGCCAGTTTGTTCTTCGATTTCGCTTGAAGTATATTGTGGCCTTAACACTCTCCCTGACTATGCAAAGCTCTTTGATTAAAAAGCATCAGTATTTATCACAGGGAAAAGCTGTGAGGTGAGAACAGACAAGCTTTTACTTTTAAATGGATTGTCTGCTGCTGGTGATCAATAATCTCAATTGATTTTGGTCAAACAGCTGTAAACAATCCATTCAAAAGGTTCTCAAAGATATGAACAATACATAATCTGAACAAGGACTAGCTTTGTACAAAGAAGAATTTACACTATAAAACATTCTTTACAATACAAGGGATCACACTGTTCTTTGAAGCAAGTTTACTTCAGAGAGAGGATTTGCATTCAAACACAGCATCTCTTTTTGACAGTCAAGATGATTTGCAGATTCTATTGAAGAAATGCCAGCATCATTTAGCAGGCAAATGTTGAACACACATGCCTTATCAAAGATGAAGCTGCAATGAGTTCATATTGAGCATCAAAGACACATATGGGGGTAGTAGAAATATATGACAGATATGAGAATTATATCATTGTAATATGACTTCCAGATATATCTTCTGTCTTTGTGTGCAGTATGACAAAGGTTGTAAAGTTACAACAGTTTTGAAAGACTTGCTTTTGCCCAATAAGTAAGCTTTTAACTTTTACAACTAGATTGATATTCTGTGAATGATATTTGCCTCTGCAAAACTTGCCTCTACAACGCTAGTGTGTTGTGAGTGATTACTAACTAAGCTAAGTTTTACCTACCCTCAATCGTTGACATCAGGGGTGGGCAACTCTGGGCCTCAGAGTCCACTTTCCTGAAAAGTTTAGCTCATTTTACACTTGCACATTTGATGTCAAAGGTCGGATGTGAACGCTGCTTTCTGAACTCACCCACAAGTTATGGGGTAAGGTTCAGATGAACTCCAGTATGGTTCCATGCTGATGTGAACAACCGTCCTAAATCACAGAGTGAACCGCTATTGATGTTATTATGATTTGGTCAAACTGTGTTCCTGACAAGCAGGACTGAGATCATGTTTACACCTGGTATTAAGATGCATTTTCAGTGATCCAGTCCATAAGCACACCTCCTGCTAGTCTAGAATACAGGCAGCTGTGATTTTAACTGTGGTTTGTATGCTTTGGTACAGTTCAGCAAAGTTTTAGTTACTTGTTTTGATGCATTATTTTTACAACATGTTCCAGAATGATTGTGTATTATGGGAGTGGGCGGCAAGTGGGCAGAGTTTCACTGCGGTCCGTCCGGGGCACATTCAGGACAGATGAGCATTTACACTGTAGACGGGCAGCAGAAGGTCTGGACTCCATAACAACTTCCATTAGCCAAGGACCGCCCAAGAGGACATCTGACCAACATGTAAAGCAACCAATCACAGTTTGTTTTGCTCTGCATCATGTTTAAGGGCATGAAAATGTAAAGTTGATATCCCTAAGAAAACAGACCGACAAGCATTTAATACATTATTAATTCAAGAATGTTGTCTGTAAAGTTTACTGCAACAATAGCATTAACCCTAACCCCTAACTTTTGAAAATCCAGCATTTAGTTGATCCTGATATGTCACAGTAGTAAACAAAATGGCTTTCTTCTTCCATAAGGGGGTTTGGCATCGTGAAGGCTTTGTTTTCAGGTGGACCATTAAAGAACGCAACACATCCTGTAGAATTCAACCAATCAGATGACTTTGAAACTCCCAAAGTGTTTCTGATTTTGTGTGCCTTATGCGTCAGACATTCAGCCAACGGTCCATGGGCATGCCTGTATTTAGAGCTAACCACTTGTGAACGGTGTCTGTTCTAAATGCAGAGAAACTTTTTAAAGGTGCCATAGAATTGAAAATTGAATTTACCATAGTTGATTAACAAGAGTTCAGTACATGGAAATGACATACAGCGAGTCTCAAACACCATTGTTTCCTCCTTCTTATGTAAATCTAATTTGTTTAAAAGAACTCCGAAGAACAGGCGACGCAACAGTCGGGATCATTAATATGTACGCCCCAACTTTTGCATATACCAGCCCATGTTCAAGGCATTACACAAGGCAGTATTAACATCTGGATCTGTGCACAGCTGAATCACAGCACAGCTGAAGCACAGCACAGCAAGCAAGGACAACAGCGAATAATGGCTGATGGAGCAATAATAACTGACATGATCCATGATAACACGATATTTTTAGTGATATTTGTAAATTGTCTTTCTAAATGTTTTGTTAGCATATTGCTAATGTACTGTTGAATGTGGTTAAAGTTACCATCGTTTCTTACTGTATTCATTGATACAAGAGCGGTCACTATTTTCATTTTTAAACACTTGCAGTCTGTATAATTCATAAACACAACTTCATTCTTTATAAATCTCTCCAACAGTGTAGCATTAGCCGTTAGCCACGGAGCTAGGAGCACTATCAAACTCCTTCAGAATCAATGTAAACATCAAAATAAATACTATACTTACATAATCGAGTATGCTGCATGATGAACACTTTGTAAAGGTCCATTTTGAGGGTTATATTAGCTGTGTGAACTTTGTATTATAGAGTCGCGAGCTTGGGGGTGGGGAGCGCGAGCATTTAAAGGGGAAGCATGCTGAATCGGCACATATTTAATGATGCCCCAAAATAGGCAGTTAAAAAAATGAATTAAAAAAAATCTATGGGGTATTTTGAGCTGAAACTTCACAGACACATTCAGGGGACACCTTAGACTTATATCACATCTTGTGAAAAAGCATTCTATGGCACCTTTTAATATATATATATATACATATATATATTAATAGTACATCAAGCACTTAAAACTCAAAAATAAGTTCTATGGAACTTTTGTAATACATCTGTGGCAGATAGATGCAAGTGCCCTTCTATTCTAAGTGCTTTGGAAAAAAAAGAAAAAGTTAAAAAACCAGAGAAAGTCCAAAAGTAATGAGAGCAACACAATCCATTTGCTGCCTTCTCCTGGATCGTCTTTACCTAGCAACGGTGTAAACAGTTGCTGTTTACACTGCAAAAAATGCTGTTCTTACTTAGAGTTTTTGTCTTGTTTCTAGTCAAAATATCTTAAAGTTCTTAAATCAAGAAGCATTTTCTTGACAAGTAAAAATTATTTTCTTGTTTTTAGGAAAGATAAGTCAAAATTAAGTGAGTTTTTCCTTAAAACAAGCAAAATAATCTGCCAATGGGGTAAGCAAAATAATCTTATATCAAACTGAAAACAAGATTATTTAGCTCATTTTTGGTTTGATATAAGATTATTTTGCTTACCCCATTGGCAGATTATTTTGCTTGTTTTAAGGAAAAACTCACTTAATTTTGACATAAAATTTTCTGCAGTGTAAATAACACAAAAGTACTGTGGTACTGTTTAAATAACACAAAAGTACTGTGGTACTGACCCAAAAACTACAAGTGTGAACAGAATCCAGCAAGGGGAGGGGGAAACAATCAAACTCTGGTTCGGACCAAGAAATTTAACTAAGTGTGAAAATTCCCTAAGAGACTTTTCCATCCATTTTATCATCCATCTGGCTAAAACCGTCTGATCACTCAATGTGTTAGCATAGTTCTCCTCATCATGATTGAAGGTTTTGTTCATTTACCACCAATGGTGCAGGACGAGTTATCCAAAGAAATAATATTATGTATGAGTGATACTTTATGAGGTTGTGCTTCTGACCACGTTCTCTCTCCATCTCTCTGTTTACGTCGGTCTTCACCCCTCCCCCACTTCTTTCCTGCAGTCTATCCCTCATTAGTCTCACAGAGACCGGTTCACACCTCATTGCCACCTCCATTCATTGCTGTATTTGGTGATAAGCCCCCTTTAGTAGGTCAATGGGACCCTTTCAGATTCAGCTGCCTGCTTGCTTGCCTAAAGAACAAGAGGGGGCTAGCAGACAATTAGTTAGATTTATTCCTATAGGCTTCACCATTGTGGAAAATATGCTCAGAAGAACACTTCCTCATTTCAGAAAATTTATCGTTTGGGTCTTAACAGCATCTGGTCTCAAAAGTGGGACAGGGGATGACTAAACCACTTGATGATCTAATGTAGAGTAGAGGCAGTCGTTCCCCTGTCACCAGGAAAATAATAATGTTAACTGTTGTTTCAATAAAACATTGTGTCAAAAGAAAAGGAAAACATCAGTCCTGAGGCCCTATTGGAACATTAATGTTGTGTCACACAGGCGTCTGCTGTCTCCTTCTTGGACTTTGCTGTAGTTTGGAGAGCAAATTGGGTCAATAAAGCTTTTAGTAGAGAGAAAACTGTCACCTCAAGCCCTTTGGTGAAACCTTACAACTGTGAACAGAACACTGGCAAACAAATAAACAATGCTCAAATTGAAATTTCAGAAGAAACCGTTTAGTTGTTTCTTAGAATGGTAAAGGTCACACTTAACTTGTTTGTTTTATTGCAATATTATCTTTGCCTTTTAAAATGTTTGCTCTATTGTAATCATATCTTTTAATACAGCTTGACAAATGTATCTCTACTAGTCCATCACAAAAATCCATGGGACAAAACTGTTATGTTTCTCTCCTGAGCAGAGGTGTAAAAAGTACTCAAAAATGTTACTCAAGTGAAAGTACTGAGTGAAAATTTTACTCAATTAAAAGTAAAAGTATCTGGCCAGAATCATACTTGAGTAAAAGTAAAAAAGTACCACATTAAAATTGTACTTGAGTATTAAAAAAGTAAAGGTAACAGGAAGAATGAAAACTAGACATTCTTGTTTAAGCTTTTAATCTCTAAAAACATGAAGTGAATGAACCACATACAAGGTTTTATCCTGTTTGTGTTTAATTTGTTTAATTATCAAACTATAAGACTACTACCTAATGCCAGTATGCAACATGCTACTCAAAGTTGCAAAACCTCGGATTTAACTTAAGCAGAAGCTGATGTTCGAAATTTTGAGTGTCAAGCCTAGGTCTTTTGGGGCTAAAAAACACAGGCCAGATATCAATCCCCTTCTTTGCTGGCTTCATGTGTTGTCGGTTTCAAAGAAGCGAAAAAAATATTCATCATCAGATGAACTGTTGGCCACAGGTACTCTTGATCCTGTGGCTGATTTTGGACTGTGTTCGCAGCTGAATCACATTCTTCCTCAATTTTCTTCCACTGATTGACTGTTATAATTTCTCTAATTTCCAGGTCAACAAAGAGTATAGAACCCAAGAGGCGACACTCTGATACTTTTTAGGCAACAGTCACAGATGGTACTCCGGTAGAGTGGCCGCCGGAGTACCATTTGCAGTGAACAGTATATGTCAGACCTAGTGGAATAATAGTAATAATAGTATATAGGTCTGAATTGAAATAGGCTATATTAGATGTTTTAATGGATCACGCTACAAATATAATGATCTTATAATACATAATGCATTGCTGTGTCTGTTATCGCATAATTCACACTTTTGGACACTTTTGCTTTAACAGACATTAGACAACACTGCAAAATCAAGCTGTTATATTCATTTATTTATAGTCCAACATTCCCAAATTTTCTGAAGCATGTCCTTAATTTAATTTTATATGTTGGTATTAATTCAGTGTTTATAAATCTAATACTAATACTAGATCTTTTAAAGAATTTTAACCCGGAAACTGACTGGGTTTCTAGAGGTTTTGTGGAAAAAGTGGAAGACTTAAACACAAAGTCTGTAAAATAAACTGTAAAAAGGATTTGATGATCACTAGTGATAGTATTTTATTCTGTGTTGTCATCATTCAGGTTGGATTTCAGCTTTAACGTATGTTTTGTTTTAACAAAGCAGCTGATATTGCCATAGAAACTAATGGACTACAAAGTCGCTTCCACACCAAAATGGCGGAAACGCAGGGCCGCTGCTGGGCGCCGGTGTTTCAATGGAGCGTTCTATTGAGTGTCGCTTCTTGTTAGTGTATATTCTTTGAGGTCAAGGTGCTGTGCATTGTGGTAATTGATGCGACATGACGTCACTTCCAAAGGACCAATGAACATGACCAATTTCATGGAATGCGAAAACGAATCTCATTGAATAAATAACATTTAAATTAAACTGGGCATCAGCGCAATTCAATTGGTTTGGTAATAGCAAGGGAAAATAGAATGAAATGATCTCCAAAAAATAAGTACTTTTTGACTTTTTTTTCTTAAAAAATGTAATTGAGTAAAAGTATAGATTTTTTATTGTACTTAAGTAAAGTAAAAATCCCCCAAAATAATACTTAAGTACAGTAATCAAGTAAAATTTCTCAAGTACTTTACACCTCTGCTCCTGAGCCCAATAAGGTAGAGAACATTAGTTGGCCTCCCTCATTACAGAGCCAGGACAATGTACACCCCATATCCACAACCCCCAGCCCCCAACAATGACGTAAGAAGATGCCTTTAGGACCCACGGATGTTTTTTATACTATAGTACCCTTGAACTAATTGAAGATTGAATAAAAGAGGAGATGTTATCTGGAGCTGGATCAAACCTTTTCCTGCTGTTGAGATAATGCGTTTGCAAACTCTTGACTTTGTTGTGGTCATCTTCACTATGCAAACACAAACCGTGTTAGGGGTGTGTGGACATTGCTGTCACACGTGCATACACACATAAAGAGAGAACGGAACAGCTTTATCTAAGGAGGATAAAGAAACGAGACATCAGTCATTCCATAGGCCTATATCTAATACAAGGATGCAAACAGGTAAGGGGGGAAAAAAGGTGAGAACATTGCGTGGGGCGGGGGGGATTATTACCTTATATGTCCAAAACTGTCATGTTTCACAAAATAAATAACATATTGTTGCAACATTTGGTCAAATTCTCATTTTATAAAATATGAAGTGCTATGGAGGCTATTTAAGACAAAACTGACGGATTAGACAGCAAAACTGAGCTAGACTGGGAAATGTTTTCCCTCTCTCTCCTCCATTCCCACATCTCAGACCTCAAATACATAAAATATTACCCTTTATAGACATAGTTTTTAAAGTAAAGAGTAAAGGAAACACTGTACAGTACTTATTGAAACAACTAGTTCATTAATTGTAAGTTCAGAATTACCCTTATAAGACACCCCCATCCCATCCCATAAAAACACTTTCTCATTGGATCTATGCAAATCCCATAGGTGACCTATTTTGATCTCAAAAAGGTGAGTTGTCACTGAAAGGTGAGGCTATGCTATGCTAATAACATATTTTGAGAGTTTAAAATGTTTCATATTTATTTTAATGTGTTGTTGTTTCATTTTTTTTTTATTTAGCCTACCTTAACCAGTCTGAAACTTTCTTGTGTCTCCATTTTTAGAATGTAATGCAATATAATATTTCAAAAGAGAAGTTATTGTAGTTCTTTTGAGGGAAGCATTTTAGAGTTTTTCGTTTTTTGAGGGGCTCGGTGTGACAAACTACAATCCCAGGATGCACTGGGAGAGCTGTTTGGTAGTCCTGAGGTGTTAGTGATGGAGGGGGAGTCAGGTCTTTCTGCTCACACTCCTCCATCCATGAGTGCGGAATCTCGTTGTATCTTCTGTAGTGCTGAGGGAGGCCGACGATACGGACTATCTACAAACCAGTTAAAAGATTCAAAAGTAAAGTTAGTTTCCCGAAGCTAGACCAATTTATACAGAGGACTGCGACTCAAGTTAAAGCGCTGTTGATTGTTTAGGTTAGTTTTGACTCTCAGAGGACTGACGACCGAAGTAGCGACTGGGGTAAAAGTTTTTCCCTCTACCTTCTTGTCGCACGAGCGCAAACAAAACGCGCACGGTGGGATTTTCAGAAGAAAAACAGGTCGAAAATCGGCTTGTTGGCGTTATTAGTGAGTCTTAAACGTTATGTTACTTAAAGAAATCATCTTCACGCGATCTTTCGGACGAGCACGCGTCTCGATACGCTGAATATTTTCACTGATTTCAAACGATTATCAGGCGAGTCGAAGGAAAAGCTGAGCAACACTCGTGTGGTTTAATGAGAACCAAAAAGGCTAAACTTACAACAGAGGAAGAAATGTGGAGTTTCGTTCATTGACTATTTTTGGGAGGCTGTATTTTATGAACTTCTGAGTCTGGGATTGACTCTTTTCAGAGAGGATTTGCTTCAGAAAGAAAAAGGTGAGTAACGTTAACGCCTGTTAATGGACTCTAGCATGTACGTCTGTAATAAAATACACACAATTTGCTGTTTTATTGAATTTGAATAAGACTATTTGCGTTTTTATAAAAACACTAGGACAGTATAAAACACTTGCATGTTGGGAAGAGTTACTTAGATGACAGTTACAGTAAGTGTCCAGATTTAGGCTGTTTATTTCGTTTTCTTTTCTCTCCTTGTCTTCACACCATCTTGCAACGTGACTTGAATCATTTTAATTTTATTCGTCTGTAAGTAATCTTTTTTTAACCAAAAGAGGCCCTTCTTTAAATCAATGTGTAAAATGTATTTTGACGTTAAGTCATTTTGACTGGGCAGTTTGTTTAAATGTTAAATATGTATTTTATTGAGCCAGACTAGTTTTTTTCCCCCCTTACGGTTTTCGTATGAGTACACTGTGAGATCTCATTAGCTTTCATCATCAAATGGCCCCAAATCTGATGATATGAGAGCCTTGATGCGCGTGCCTGTAGTGCCACGCGCGCTCTCGCATAACATCTAATATTTAAAGCCATTCAGCACAGTTAAAATAAATAATGTTTTCAAAATCGATTAGCATATCTCAGCATCTTTAGTTTAAGATATTGGAACTGTTCAGTAGAAACAAAAGCTTTTGTTTCACTTTGTGGCTTCTGTGGAAAAGGTGTTATTGTGTTCAGCATGTGTTACAACTCTGAGCTATTAGGTTACTTGGTAATGAATGATTTTATTTCCTAGAGATGAGACCTTGACAGTTAATCGTCATTTTGCCCCTGCAGTTTATTGATTTTTTTTGTTTTTATTATTATTATTTTGTAAATCAGTTTTTTCCTGCATTATTGGCCTTCCATCCTTGAGTTTCACTTTGCCAAAAATAAATGCCTGTTATCTTGATGTGAAAGGCAGGTTTATTCTTGCAGTTGTTTATCTTCCTACAGTAAAAAGACAAACATACTGAAAACTATACTGCAGTACAAGTTTGGATGGCACTGTGGCAGAAGGATAATTCATTTAAAATCCCTGTAAAAAGACACGAGACGCATTAAATCCTGGAATCGTTTCAGCATTTCAATGACAGAAAAAGGCTCTCTAGCTGAAAGACGCATTTATGTCTTCATTTGGGCAGCTGAAGAAATGTATGTTATCACAGAAATTAATTAAACAATCTTGTTGTGCTATAGGGCTTTTATTCTATCACTTTGAACATAGCAAAATAATTCTGCACCCACCTCACAGTGTCACTCCCTTTTTCTTCCTCATCACTCACTAGATAATTTCAGAGTAGTGCAAAAGACATCCCCCTCTTCATTCTTGGACTCTTCAGCACAGTCTAGAAATTTCTAATCACTGATATAAGCTTTGCATCAAAGATACAGCTACTTGCATCCTTTCTTATAGTTGTGCTTTTTAAGACTCTCCCTGCTGTTAAGTGACCATTGCAATTTCAAGCAAATACATTCACGGACAGTTTCCACCTTTTCACCGGTGTGAAGAACATGATGGAAAAGCAGAGCGGTTTATGAATGGCGACATGCTGGCTGGCGACTGCATGCGCAGACTTGACTCAGACTTGTTGCAAGTCGATGCAGAAATGTGAGCAAAATGCAGTTAATTAGATATGAACATTTTCAGGCAGTTTGTGCAAGACCCATATCGTAGCTTGAGGTTTTTTTTTATTTAATTAATAATTTTTTTTTAAGATTTCCACTTTAGATACATTTCTGGAATTTCATTTGAATCTTGAAACTATTTTCCACTAAACATAAAGCTCAGTGTTGATAATGAAATTTTTCGAGATGTCCGGTCTATTTATTGATGCAGCAGTTTTAGTGCTTTCCTTTGAAAGTTTTTTTTGTTGCTAGTTTTCTTAAGTCCTATTCAACCATTGAAGTACTTGAGAACTGTACCCGACCTTGTGAAAATGTAGTTGTTTAAGTCCATAATTACATCAATTACTTAAATTAGAGGGGAAATCATTATGGCTGCTCGTCCCTCAGGATCTGACCAGTGATTTTACTGTTACCCGCTCAAGACAGGTCACCGGTTCATCAAGTTAGAATATACTGTAAAGCATTATTAGTATTTTAATAGAGGGGCATTGACAGTTTGAGTTGCATTGATCAAAGTCAGTAAGCTTGTTTACTGTGGAATAATGGATGTATTTGCTTCAGAATTTACTGTGTAGTGATTTGAGCCAGCCTTCATGTTTCACATACGGTCACAAACACTCGTTTTGGTTTGTTGTGGTGATCTTATAGTGAACGCTTTACAGTGAAATGCTCTGTTGTTTGAAAATGAAAGGAAGCAAATGGATGAAGGAGAAAAGACGTGCTGTGCTGTGGGTGTTCTTCCGGTGGAAGTATGCTGTTGAGAGTTTGGAGAGAAGAGGAATTCTTAGCCCTCTAATTTACTGGGCTGGCAGGGCTGGGCTGGCACAGTAAACTATCGCCCAGCACTTTTAAAAGGAAAGTTACTATTACACAACTGTGAGAGCTTTAGCATGAAACTTTAGGAGGAGTTTAGGTCTCAAAATGGAGAGATGCGTACAATGCTTTATTTTGTTTGCGTCAACACATCTGTGACAAAACAAAATGGCTGCCTTAGTTGTCTGAAAAATTGGGTATGAAAGGTTAGGGTATAATATGATGTCCTTATCAACACCGTATTCAGTTTCAGTGGGGGCTCGTCCGGGATTTTGTTTTTTCAAGAACAGTCCGGAAAGGAGGAGACCGTAGGCTGGAATGAGAGGAGATTTGGAAGAGAAGAGATCTAGGAAAAAATCAAGATGGAACAATAAAGAGTTTTGTAGGTAAAGTTCATCAGCCTGGTCTTAGTAGCCTTGGTTTGGTGGGCCGACTATGGCTCTGGCTCCCACCGGCACTGGAATGAGTGAGGTCAGGCGTCCCGTCTCCGACACAAACCAATGCTGTTCTCTGGAATGTTCCGCTCCAGTAGTAGGCAGCGGTAATGAGCTGGGCCTGCTGTACGCTCTCGCCATGTTCCCCTCCAATGATCAGAGGGAGAGAAAAACATGCTGGGGTTCATTAATTAGGGTACTAACTTCTCTTTCCACTTGACTTGGTCTATTTCTTTTTATTCCATGCACTCTCTCTCTCTCTCTCTCTCGGCTGTCTGCACAACTTTCCCTCTCAAAGTGAACACTGTGGAAAGATGTTAAATATAATCAGCTGAATGTTTGTTCTGCTGTTTGTTTTACTTAGAAATAGTTCACGTAAACAGAGGAACTAGTTTCAAAAAAATGTTCAAACATTTACATCAGCGTAATCTCAGCCAAGTAATTTGGTCATAAACTAAGCCTTCTGCCTTGTGATTTTCTTCCCCCTTCCATAAACTACCTTTGTGTTTCCCCAAAAACATATTAATTAAATGTGTTAACAGTTAAAACTAGTTCAGGGTACATCAGTCGTTTCAGCCAAGTAAACTTGACCTGTTGCATCAGTAAAAAGACTACACTGAGAAAACAAGATGCTTAGAAGAAAAAATAAGCACAGATTTACTGCACACATTTTATGGATACAGTATTGGAGAGGATAAGAAATTGTCATGAAGAGTGTCAACATGTGTTGCCCACATGAATATATCAGAGCATGAGCACTATTTCATGGCTCCAAAAAAGAACTAGAATGTGTAAAATCAACTAAGGTTTTTTCTGAAGCTGTAAAGATACTTATTGCAAATCATAGCTGTTCACTGTATCCGTTCCTCTTAGCTCACCTGCCCTGATCATAGGAGTTTCCCATGGACTGTGTTTGCCTTTGGTAGTACTTCAGAAATGACTGTAGAGAAATTATGATTAAATAAATTAGAAATATATGAAATTTCTCTTGATACTGTAATGCAATATTGAGTTTTGTGTGCATGCAATATTCTATTACACATCAAAAACAAGCTAAGAGCTGTCTTCTTCAAATGATGTATAGCTGTTGTTTACATTACTACAATTAGATGGTGCCTTAATCTCTTATTTACACCGTCACCTTGATTATAATGGAAGCTTCCTGCTTTTGTTTGCACTGTATATTGTGTTACACTTCAGTATATTACTGGAGCTCAGAACAGATTCACATTAGTAGGTTTTTGTTCTCTTGCTTTTCCATGTAGTCTGATGTGTGTGGAAGCTTTTTATGTATGTTTTGGTTCTGGGGATGATGATTGGTATGTTGTAAGTGTCTTTTGCAGTGTCTGGCAGGGGATTGCCACAAGCTCAGAGTCTGACACCTCTGACTGTTCGCCTGTCTCTCCAATCGTCCGTTCTTCTGGTTTGTACCAGCTGCAGACATAGCTTGAAAAATGAAACCAACCCAAACTCGATGGGAACGATTTTATGTGTATCAAATCTCATCTCTTGGTGTTTGTCCAAATTTCTCGTCCTTATCAGAGCAGTCGTGAAGGTGATAGACATCTCATTGCATTGTTCAATAAAATATTTATCTCAAGGGCATTATCTTTTTTTGCAGGGGTGCTAGAACCATCCTAGCAATAAATAATATAGGTGTAACTGTAAGTTAAAGAGTGATACAGTTTTGGTTTAATCCTAAATATTTACAGATGTTATTTTCAAAATGCACTTGGCTTAAAAATGTATTGGCATGTGTCCAGTTTGAATAGGCATGACGCTTCTGATCTGTATAGAGAATTTAAAACCATTCACGACATCTCTGACTCACCAGGATATTTCCAGAGCTTTTTTTTTTCTTGTGTCAATGTTAAATATCTACATACAGTTGAGTTTTCATTTAGTTAAAGGGGACCTATTATGCCTCTTTTCACAAGATGTAATATAAGTCTCTGGTGAATGTGTCTGTGAAATACCCCACAGATCATTTATTATAGTTTGTCAAATTTGCCCCTATTTGGGTGTGAGCACAACACACCGTTTTTGTGTGTGTCCTTTTAAATAAAAATAAGCTGCTGCACCCAGCCCCTTTCCAAAACAGGGCAGAGCTTTAATAGCTCACGCTTCGGTTGCTCAACAACAACAAAGCTGGAGAATCTCACCCAGCCAAAATGAGGATTGTCAGTAACAGTGTTCAGCCTTACATTGTTCAAACTGGAGTCAGACACTGATGGAGAGACTCAGGAAGATGTTACAACTTTTAGAATGAAACTGGATGTTTCTGAATGGATAGTGGATACATTTATGAAGTTGCTGTGGAGTTGATTAAATTAATTGACTAGCATGTGCCATCATGTTAATCTTTTGTGCAAATCCAGCATTGAATTGACCCTCGTTTGTGAAGCAGTCCCGTGTAAAATGACGGCATGGCAACAACACTCTACTACAACAACTCTTCCTCTTCTCTAAAGCAGCCCAACATGGCCTCACCCCTTTGTTGCGTGTTCTCGGGGGTGGGGTTTATGTAAATGTTAGGGTTAGTGATGTCACTAACTCAGGAAGAAGCTTGTTGTAGTCCCTACCAGCCGTTTGTTGTAGTCCTTAAACAGAGATTTCTGTAAAAGAAAATATCTCCCTTTGCATTGAACTTTGAGTGTCATAACTTTGCAGATGTTGTTTATGCTCAAGCAGCAACATTACACACTAACTAAAGTTAAAAAAGCGAAATCATAATCAACCACACCTTTAATTTAGATAGTCTAGGGTTCATATTAACTTTAGCTTCATATTAAGACTTTTTTTTTTTCCTCACTTTATTTACATTTGTGAATTAGAGGCAAAATCCCGAAGGCAAGCAAAGACACAAGTTACCACAGCTAAAATTCTGAAGGAGAAACATCTGCCTGATGAATTGTGAAACCCTGCTCTTTTCAGACCAATCCGCTCGTAGTGGCGTGTGTGTTGAAATGTGTAAATGATGTTTGAACGAGGAGTTCCGATGGCTAGTAGGACAAATGGCATGTAGGGGTCATGCTGGGGTCTAAACCAGCACAGAGTTGACAGATATCTGTGAAGGGTTGGAGGAGTGCATTTGTGTTTCTGTGTGTTTTACTGCATGTGTTTGTAAGAGCAAACAGATGGACTGACCTCACGAAAACTGTTCTTTCCACTATAAAATATGTATGTCAAGGTTTATGCAATCTGATTTCTACATTTGCATTGTCTTCAGAACATTAATATAACTAAAATTAAAAAAAGTGCCACGTTAGCGTACTCTTCACAGTCAATTTGTTGATGCAAACTCATTAAAGACAAAATGTTGTAGTGGAAAAGTCTGTGGTTAAAATCCTTGAGTTCTTAAAGGACGTGCTGTTCCAGTATTGACCTTATACAGCAAAGTTATGTTTTCGTCTGCTTCATGGTTACATCTAAAATGGATGGAGAGTTTTATCAGGCTGTTTATAAGAAACTCAGCCATCAAAGGGGTTTCTGTGACTCTATTGAGTGTTTTACAGGAATTTCTGTCAGGGATTCTTTTCTATTCTCAGCTATTTGTCTACAAGAAAAACTAAGCCATAAGTTTCATTTTGTCAGTCGTGTCCCTGATATTAAAGGATTAGTTCAGTCCAGAATTAAAATTTTCCTGAAACTTTTCCATGTCATCCAAGATGTTCATGTCTTTCTTTCTTCAGTCGAAAAGAAATTAAGGTTTTTGAGGAAACCATTCCAGGATTTTTCTCCATATAATGGACTTCAACTGGGATCAACAGGTTGAAGGTCCAAATGTCAGTTTCAGTGCAGCTTCAAAGAGCTCTACATGATCCCAGACGAGGAATAAGAGTCTTATCTAGTGAAACAATTGTCGTTTTCTAAAAAAAAATAAAAATGTATATACATTTTAACCACAAATCCTCGTCTTGCTCTGCTCTACGCTGAGCCGCGCATTACGTAATCACGTTGAAAAGGGCACGTGTGACGTAGGCGGAAGTACCCACCCAGTGTTTACAAAGCGAACGTACAAAGACTAAGTCAAAAGCCCTTTAAAAAAAAAAAAAAAAAGGTAAAACAACGATGTCGGACGATTTTGAAGTTTGAGGAGAAAATGAGATTGAGTTTTTTGTTTTTCTGCCTACGTTACGCATGACCTTTCCAACATGATTACGTAATGCGTGGCTCATCGCAGAGCAGTGTAAGACAAGAATTTGTGGTTAAAAAGTATATATTTTTTAGAAAATGACCGATCGTTTCGCTAGATAAGACTCTTATTCTTTGTCTGGGATCATGTAGAGCCCTTTGAAGCTGCACTGAAACTGACATTTGGACCTTCAACCCGTTGGTAGCCATTGAAGTCCATTATGTGGAGAAAACTCCTGGAATGTTTTCCTCAACCTTAATTTCTTTTCGACTGAAGAAAGAAAGACATGAGCATCTTGGATGACATGGGGGTGAGTAAATTATCAGGACATTCTAATTCTGGAGTGAACTAATCCTTTAATGTGTACAGTTCCAGTTACTCTAAAGAGAAGGTTATCATAATTTTTAAAATCAGTTTAGTATGTTTCTGTGCTTCTGAAATGAATGCTGGCATAAGAATGGTCTGGTGGGTGCGGAGAAAAATATTAACCAATGATATAATAGCCCTTGTTTCACAATCCAGTCAAATCCAGTAACCATTCAAATGTTATCTCCAGCTGAATACTTTATAAATGCCACATTACGAAAGGTTAATGTTGTCTTTAATATTTAGTTGTGAATAGATTCTTAATTCTTCTATTCTGAATCTATTCTTAATTGTTTCGCCTTTTGGTTTTCTCTCTTCATCTCATACACAGTGCTGATGTCCTAGCTGTTTTTATGGAGAGCTGGGCTGGATGCAGAGTTCAGATGTAGAGAATCCTTGATGATGATGATGATGATGATGATGAAGACCATGTTGCTGCTGATCTCAGTACTCCTAACTCAGGCTCTTCAGTCCCAGGGCAGACCAGCCACACAAGATGAGAGTAAGTCTTTTTGTAGTCCTCTTGTTGGATCATGTCTCAAGATGCATTAACAATAAACCCTGTCTCAGACACTTTGCAATTAAGCTCCCTAAAATAGTTTTTAATAGTTGGCCATATCCTACACTTTTATGGCAGTATTTTTTTTCTCTCTCTATTTTACCATTTTATTCCACTTAATGTCGCTTAAGCTTTCTTTCCAACAAAAACAGGTGTGATTATTTCCCTCTCTCTGTCTGAGCCTGAATTAAACAGGCTGTTTGTTATTTTGCAATAGTACCATTAATATTTGTTCATATAAATAAACATCATTAAGATATCTCAATGGCCTATTTTTAAGCTTATATTCAGGAATCTATGCCTAGTATGTCAAACACCTTCTCATGTTGTTTTTATTATTATTATTATTATTCTGAAAAGCAAGTAAAATAATGTTTTCCACAATATTAAAATGCTTTGATACGTGTCAATATTGTACAGTATGATTGTATGGCTATGCCGTATGACTATATGCACATTCTCAAACCAAATTTATATCCGCAATATGCTGTATGTCAGTTGTATGCCGTGGGGGAAACATTCTACTCCGAGCTGTGGAAGTTTACACTTGGATACCATTTGTTCTCCATTTCCACCTCATATCCAAAATAGCCATTGAAAACCCTAAGGACTTTCATGCACTCAAGTCATAGACAGAGCGTAAAAAAGGCAAACGGGTTGAAAAAAAAAAAACACCAGCTGAAATAAAACCCTGAAAAATGTGTCCATTGGCAAGATTCCAGCAGAGCGAGTGCCTCTGGCTCTCACAGGCCCAAACGTGCTTCCGTAGCGGCATCATCGTCTTTTGGATTTCGGAAATACAGTGTTCCCGAGAGACTTCTGAATGCCTTGCGTTACAGTTACAACCATTATAAAATGAGCGGTCACTTCTGCTCTAGCCGACTGTGGAGGCTTTAAATAAACATGGTAGGTTTGAATTTACCCCAGAGCTGGAGGTGTGAAATAGCTGCCATCTGTACCCTCCGGCTATGCAAAAATACCTCGCTTCTCTCTTCCCTTTCTATCTCTCTTTCTCCCTCTCCGTTGTCTCACCATCCTCCTTTTGTAATGAAAAGGTGTTTGTTGTAAAGGGAAGAGTTGACTACCTGAGACGCTATAAATTACTGCTTTTAAAAGAAGACACAGAAAGTACTCCGCCCTGTGGTGCTATTCCACAGTGGAGATCAAGTTTCTGGGAAAACGAAGCACGTTTTCTTGTGCTTGAGTGCAGAGCTGTGAAGCGTAGACCTGTGGGTAGTACTCTTCATGAACGCTTGCATTGCACGAAAATGTTGGTAACAGTGTGTCTTGTTGATCCAAGTCTAACCCCCTAGAAGCACTGACAAATTGGGGGCTCACAGGGGATATAAGTTTTATTTTCCCCCCCTTGATTTCAGTTTCTTGCTATTCCTTTCAACACTTCCCTAAAAGATTTTGTTGTGACTATAATGAAGGAAGACCGAACCAGAATGTGATGAATTACCTTTTACCCACTTAATGCTTGACAGCCAAATGGCCAAGCGTGCTGATACCCTCTACGCATTTCCTCTACTCCTCCTCTCCCTTCTTCCTCCTGTCAGGACAGAGAGCATTTTCCCTCTCTCCCCTCAGGCCTCCTGTGCAGTAAATGATAGTTTCAGCTGTTGATGAGTGACTGACACTCCAGCATTTGGTTACATTTGTTTTGTTTTTTTCCAAGGTGGGAATACAACCTACACAAACAACAGAACTTCCTTAAGCAGCATTTTAACTTTAAACCCTGTTAAATACTTTGGGATCAGAAGACACTTTCAAAGGCCCAAAATATTTAATTGAAAGTGAAAAAAAACGAAGCAAATCATACCTTTTATCTTATTTGCAAGTCATTTAAAAATGTTGCTTTTAGTGCTGCCACCTAATAGTCAACTGAGTGTTAGGGTGCGTTCACACTTGTAGTTCGGTTCGTTTGGTTCATTTGGTCCGGACCAAAGAAGAAAAACAAACATTTAGTCCTGGTCCGATTAGCGTTCAGATTGGCAATTTTATCACCGAACCAAAAGATACCGAACCTTAAGGCATAGGGATACATTCACAACGTGATTGGTCGGATTTTATGACGTATTGCCTATTTTGAGACGGAACTTGCCGAACATCCAAAACAATGCTGTGTGCTGAGTTAAATGCGCTCGTTGTGTGTGTGTAGCCTGCATATGATGGTATTTTGGCCAGCTGGGAACTCGTGAAGAGATTATAAAATGTGTAAAGGAGTCAAAACAGCGGCGGGAATCCATCCGTCACACACAAACGATCTGCTGCGTGGAGACGCGCGTCTGATGCCTGTGATGGGCAAACTCGCGACTATGACGAGAAAAACCGACATGCGAGAGGATTCTGTCCTTTTTAGGGTCTCGTCTTCCTGTTTTTGGTTCGTTTACATGTCTTTGGTCCGTGTTGCGTTCATATATCATTCGAACCGCACCAGAGTTCGTTTGGAAGCGGACCGAGACCCATCTTTTCAGCGGTCTCGGTCCGCTTGTTTGGTGCGCACCAGGGTTCGGATGGCAGCGTTCACACATGCTCAAATGAACCGCACTAACCGAGCAATCGCACCAGGGTTCGTTTTAATCGAACCAAACATGACAAGTGTGAACGCACCCTTATTCGACGAGAAGAGACTTAGTCGACCAAAATTTGATTATTGATTAATTTTATTAAAAACTCAGCAGGAAGTGGCAAAGTCATGCAGTCCGTGAGGGAAAGATCGTTAACGGTGGGTCCTTGTGATAATTACAGTATGTCGGACAAATCATCATAACAACTTTACATAGCCGCTCGCTCTAATGTTAACCTAGATAAATGTGAGCTATTATTATTCTATGTATCCTTATTATTGTTAATATGTCATCCATTATTTCCAGAAGCTCATTGCTTCTACCTTAAAATTAAACTGCTAACAGTGATTGCAAATTAAATTGCCTAAATTATTACTTAGTTAGCTAACTGCATGATTATATGTATGTACATTTCTGAAACCACATACATTGGACAGTCACCTCCGATACCAGATTCTCTAAATTGTAATGTTGACTTGCATTCTCTGTAAAGCTGCTTGGAAACGATATGTACCGTGAAAAGCGCTATACAAATATGAATTGAAATTGAATTTAATATTATTAATAGGCGCATATCGAAGTGTTTGTGCGGAGTGTGGAAGCTGAAGCATCGGAAACAACTTAAAATACTCTGTCATTTTTGGTCATACAGATAAGTGTAATGCATCATTTTAAACTGGGTCTACTTTTATTTGTGTAAACTCACAATAACAAAACATTGCGCTTTTGTAAAATAAAGAAAACAAACAGGAGTGTGACACAAAAATGAACCGAAACTCAGCGTAGAGGCTACTTGCTTCAACGAAACCAGTTGAAATTGAAAACAATTACTCTGATTATGCAATCCGTATGAAAGGTGCGTTGTCAGCATCATCAACTTCATCTTTGCAGCCGACACTGACTCAGAAAACACTAGGTTATTAATAAATAATTAAAATATCTCCTTGCTATTTTTGCCGGAGCTTTGCAGCAAGGGTTATTTGAGCGTGGAATAGGTGATATATTACTCCTATATATATATTAAAGGCTCATTATAGAACCTCCTCAGTATGTATTTAAGTAATTAAATTAATATAAATGTGTGATAAGTAGACTAATGGCTTAAATGAACAACTAGAAAGTCTTTAGTTGGCTCGAGTTTCTTTTTCCTTTGCATAATTTGATACTTCATGCCTTTATATAATTAATCATAACCAGCATTAATAATCTATTGTTGATGATAGTAAAATGTTAATTTAGTATTATTTATATTTATAGTATTTATACATTTTTTGAATAAACTTTTATTTTTATAGTTTCAGTTAAATTTAGTTTTAGCAATTTTGTTATGGCTTGTCATTTTTATTATTATTATTTTGTATTTCTGTTTAGCTATTTAGTGCATTTGTATTTCAGTTTTAGTATTTGTAGTACTTCAAATTAGGGCTGTGCAGTTAATCGCTATCGCAAAACAATCGTGGTTTGAGCACATGCAATTTTTAAATCGCGTACATCTTCAGTAAAGGCGGCTTCCGAAGACTAATACAAACACTCGACAAAAGATGCCATCTCTGTTTATCAAGCTGTTAATACTGTTATTTAATTGTGAAATGTTTTGTTATGCACTTCTTGTGCACTGAATACATTTAGAATGTTGCATATTGGAAAAAGCAAAAACAATAGCCAAAATCGCAATTGCAGTATTCATTAAAAAAATCACAATATGATTATTTTGTCTATATTGCACAGCCCTACCTCAAGTTCAACATTTTTATTTCAGTCTAATTGGTTAGCTATATTTTCTTGTGTAATATTTCCAATTTATATCACTTAAGCTATATTTCAGTTAACAAACTATTTTTTATAGTTTTAATTTTAGTTAAACCAGACTTAAGCTCATTGTCTTTGTTTTGGTAGGCGACTAATCTACGGCTGTGACACTTGTATTGTTGGTGCATTTGTGGAACACGTTCCAACTAGTCACAGATGCTACAACAGATTTGAAACTGATTTCCTACTTCAAACCTTTTTCAATGAACCAGTTTTGAATCAGTATATTCAAAAATACAGTGTACTGGTTTGCCTATCACTCAATAGTGTTCTCAATATTCCCATTAAATTACTTGAAGGATATAGAAACATATTGTTAATATGCGATTCCATCTGTTTTTCATGCCTAATGTCCATTGATGCACTTTAATGGATGACACTTTTCTTATTCTTGCCACATCACTCTTACTCTCTGTAAAACACGCTGACTCTTTAGAAGAAGATGAATACTTTGGGGTAAACAATGGCTGTGATTCAGCAGGGCACGCTGATCTCATTCCTGCCCCTGCTGCAGACCATGTGCGTGTACATGGGCACATTTGCGTGTAGGCAAGCAGTGATTATGTTTGTACAAGCGTGGCCATTGTGAACAAATGCCATTAGCATCCAAGTCCTGATGTGGGCTTTAATTGACGCAGGCTAGCATAAGACAAGGCAGGTTAATGGTAGGAGAGGTGTGTGTGTATTCTTCTGTTTCTTTTGGTGTCACACTGAGCAAACACCTTCGTTAATCACAAGTAATGGACTGCTAGTCAGAGTAATCAAATTTGGTCACAAAATGAACTTAGGGCATTTTCAGACCTGTAGATCATTTGCTTTGTTCTGAAACAGGGACTTAATTTGTTAGTGTTGCATTTTCTTTTTGGTTTGGTTTACTTTCACAAGCCAACATTTCAAAGAGTACCAAAATGTTTATGCAAGTCACATGTGAGTAAAACTGTCCTCTTGTTGGTCAGAGTTTCATCTGTGTCAAGCTTATTGTGGCTTATTCGAGGCGCATACAAACCCTCTCGCTCTAACTGATACATTTTATATATGTAATTATATTGAAAATTATATATATTTTTTATATATAATGCAGTTAGAGCAGGAATCAAGGATTCGTTGGGACCGCATTCTTGCAATGCATGGAGAAGCGCAGTTACACAACATTTTAACTAATGTTCTCACTCACAAAATCAAACACTGCTGCTTTTTATATAACACATTTCCCATTATGAATTACGAAACCGCTTGGTTCATTGGTCCTTTGCTTTCTCACCTCAACCGAACCACCCCAGAGATTGTTTTCAATCGGGCCGAGACCACCTTGCTCAGATGACCTCGGGCCGTTTGTTTTGGTGCAGATCTGAACGCGATTCCCGTTTTCATATATGCCTAAACGATCTGAACTAAGGGAGAAAACGCACCAGAAACCAACCGAGAGAAAAAAGAAAACGCTCCAAACGAGCCCGGTGTAAACAATGCCCTTACTAGTCACATTCCACTTTCTTTGTGTGTTATTCTTTGTGACGGTGCACATTCCAGTCTGTTACTGAGACTAAACCTCCTGTATATCTCACCCACAGATCACTGAAATAAAAGGTTGGTCTGTGTCTGAAATTTTTATTTTATTTATATATATATATATTTTTGCATTTGCTCTGGCTCTATCTTTCTACTTCCATCTTTTCCTCCTCTCTGTACTTGACCATCACTCTCTCTCTTATGAAAGGAAATCCCTGTGGTCATTCTGTTCTTGTATTGCTTCCTCTCCTGTATCCAGTCTCTCTCTGAAAGGCCCCTCTTCCATTCCCGAGTCTCACTCGCTTACCTTTTATTTTGTCCATCGCCAAAAAAAAATCCCTTTCATGATTTACCATAATTAACTTGATTTTCAGGCATGTCAATCATTTTTTTTCCGAATGGCTTGCAGCAGGAAAGAATAATGCAATGGCTATTCCAGCTGGGGTGCTTTTCCAACCTAATCTGGTCAGAGACTCTGAAAGATTAAGAGCCTTGAGGTTCCATGTGGAGTTGACATGGCAGGGTGCATCTTTTCTTAAAGTTAGTTGAGTTATAATTAGGGCTGTTTAAATAATCATAATATAACCAAAACTGTTATAAGGTTATATAATCGACTGCTGACTGCTGCATACTTACACATGTCTGTTAAACAAACTCCAAACATTCATGGGGCTAATGATACGATGATTCTCACTATATGCGAGATCCACACAAACTCCATCTCAGGTGCTGGTGTGAATTTGGTGAGTTTCACTTATAATGCACTGTAAAAAATTCTGTAGTTTTTACAAAATAATTTTGGCAGCTGTGGTTGCCAGAAAAATTTAGTAAAAAAATACAGAAAAACTATAAACACATTTACAGAACAAACTGTAAATTTGACAGTATAAAACTGTATACAACAGTATAAAACACTACTACTAAAATCTGTTTTGTACCTTTAACATTATACTGACAGCCACCATAATAATGCAGGTGGTAAAAGAGAGAGCCACATGAAGAATCAGGATTCATCACAAGTAGCTTTTCCACGAGCTGAGGTATATACTAATATATAGAGAATGCACAGAGTCATTAACTCAAACGCAAAACACCATCATGGTAACACACAACACTTACATAATGCAATAAACATTCATTAAACAACAGAAGATGTAACATAAAACCCTAATGTACATAACTGATAGCAAAAACTATTAAGAAACATGATTATTTAAACAAAATACTTTCAAATGTGGAGTGCCACACATGGAATTGTGGGAATATCAGTTTACAGATTTTGACTGTAAGTTATACATTGATTTGTTCTTTTTTACTTCTAAAAATTTTTAAATTTACAGCATTTTACTGTGTAAATTACATAAAATGTCTGTTAGGAGCTTTTACAGTTTTTCCTTGTACATAGTACGGGAACTTACTGTTAACCTATTTACATTTTTTCCCGTATCGTTTTTACAATATTTTACTGTTAAAATCACATTAATTTTTTACAGTGTGTGCATCGAGAAGGCACAGCCCTCAGGATTCATGTTTTCCATATTTGTGAAATTCCAAAAAAATTTTTGCTGCAACAAGTTATTATACAAATCTAATAACGTGACATTAGGGCATAGAAATATGATTCTGGATGCATTTTACCGGTAGCACCGGTACTGGCTACCGCATATTAAAATCTTTTGTTAACTACACACGTAACTCAAATGTCTTCATTTTTTTTCCACCAGCTTGAGGCTTTAACTGAACCAATTATCTTGTGAAAGTACCGAAATATTACTGTTATATAGGTCTTAAAAATTGGTTTTAAAAAAACGTTTATGTTCTCACAATTTTGCATTGTTAGAATTCATTAAAAAAATGTTACCAGCCAAATGGCGATTGACACAGTTTCATATACTCGCCAACACACTGGCATTTAACTCTTTGGCTTTTTTTTTTTTTCTCTCTTTTTTTTTTTTAAACAACCTGTACACCAAATATTATGTTTCTCCATAAGTTTTTTTTTTCTTTTCTTTTCAATATAATGCTCTGATTTCCAGTGCAGTAGTTGTGCCAGACAACATCTGGACTCTCAACATCTGGTATAGCTTGCACACCGGTGTATGTCCTCAGCTTGTATTGCATGGTGTTTTGTGCTTTGAAGTGACTGATGGCTTGGTAACATGCCACTATTTAATATCCTGGAAGGAAGCATGTCGATTAATGACTATAAATCGTAAAGCAGCTGTATAATTTTCTCCCAGTGTGATTGTTGCGGAATACTCTCACTTGATACCTCACAGTAAACAGCTTCTCTGGTGACTGGTGCGAAATGTTTTCAGCATCTGTTCTTCTCAATGCAAAACTCCAAGAGGAAATTACAACCCCATTGTCATGAACTTATGAACAGTTGTGTATTTGTAATATGAATTCATCAAGTATAATGTGAAATATTGCTGGCTCACTGAAAATGAGGTCAAGTGAGGCTGTGCTTATTTAGGGTAGAAGTTAGTGTCTTTGAATGCTATCATATTGATTAAAAATATAATGTTTGAAACTATTCTGTATTTTCTGTAAATGTCAGGTTGGGAACAAGTTAAATAAAATTAGTCAAAAATTATTAATTACAGTATTTATTGGCTAAAACAATGGTTTGAGAGTTTTGTATGTTACCTTCTACATTTACTGTTTCATGAATAGCAGGATTTCATTGTGACAACTTACCCCATATAGTGCCTGCTATTGGGGCATGTTGTCACAAAAGGTCAATTAAGGTCTTGAGCAATGTGGGTGCAAATGTATAATAGCTTTTTGTGGTCAAGATTTCGTATTTTATATAAGTATATAGAAATAGACTTTTAAAAGTAATCTAACTTTGAAAACTTGCCCTCTTTTTAAGCTTCTTTTCCTGTCTAAATAAGACTAGACTAGCTCATCTTCTTGTCTCTTCCTTCATTCTTTTCTGCTGTGTTTTGGTGGGGAAAGTTGATCCCTCCCTGGCCCCTGTTCCTGTCAGGATTAAGAGCCTGTTAGACACATGCGAAGCAGGAAATACCTTAACTAGACCCTACTGAGGTCACCATGGATACCAGCCCAAAAACCTGCTGCTACAGGCCTCTTGCTCGCTCTCCTTTATTAGCAGAGTTAATGGTAGTGATGGGCGGAGTTACTACAGCAGAACTAGACAAGAGGAAACCTGGGTTACGTTTGCACTCTGCTTACTATTAAAAACGTGTCAGAAAAGAGCATACCAGTTTCACCAAAGTGGTTTCTTCTCTGAAATGTGCATCAAATGCTTTTTCACAGCTGTACACCTTTGGGAGACTTTTCAGAAGAATTTCTTTTGTAATTTTCCGACTTATGCTTTGCAATTACATTTAGTTTTTTGGGTCTTTTACAAAAGTGTCTCAATGGGATGTAGGCCATGCATTGTTTCTTAAGATTTACTCACATTTCGAAACAATAGTGTAAATGTCTTCTTCAGCAGGTGGCAGGATTTCATGGAAATTTGACCTTTTTTTGAACAATCCTAAAGTCCTGGTGCATCTTTTACAGGAAACGGTGCTTTTCAAATCCCTTAGGGCAAGTCAAATGCATTATTATTGAACGGAAATTAATCCAATTATCATTTGAATACGAAGCAGTCATCATTTGTTTTGTAAATGTGAAAATCTCACCTCAGCTTCCCGTTAGTAAAGAGTCACAATTAGCATATGGTGATAGTATGTACTTTTTGACAACATCAGTCTATTCTTTTAAAAAGGACCCCCAACAGGGATAATTCTCTAGCACACTGCTCCACAAAAAGCAGTCCCCCTTTAAGAGTGCGCAACCAATTGCCTGAAATGTGCAGATGAATGGCTTAATGTTGATGGACA
>RJVU01069130.1:3232916-3263564 GCA_003731715.1 Anabarilius grahami
CTCAGGTGGTGGTGCCCCCAACCTTGCATCCCATAATCAAATTTGCGCTCTATCTCAGAATTGGCCTGACAATTGGCCCTTGACTAATTCAAACTCAGATTTGATTTAGCAGTGACTGAGCTGGTATCTTTGATAGATGTTAGAAGGTGTTTTTGCTCATCTATCGGATGCCAATTACAACAGTGTTCTAGGGTGATACTAAACAATAATGAGCCTTTAATATATATAGGCGTAATACATAGCCTATATTCCGCGCTTAAGCGCAAGCATAAAGCTTGCCGCAAAAGTAATGATTATGAGTGTGTTTGTAAAAAATAGCCATTTTATATATAAACTAAATAAACTAGTGTGTTCTGAGTCAGTGTTGGCTGCAAAGATGAAGTTGACGATGCTGACTCGCCATCTCTGCAGTATAGTGAACGCGCCTGTAGAGAGAAACGCACCTTTCATATGGATTACATAAGTAGAGAGTATTTGTTTTCAATTTGAATTGGTTCGATTAACAGTAGACATTTCAAGCTTTCTATAGATATATTTCTCATATCTGTGAGGCAAGTAGCCTATACGCTGAGTTTTGCTTCATTTTTGTGACACGCTCCAGTTTGAGACTGAGACAGCAGAAAGTGCATCCTGTTTGTTTTCTTTATTTTACAAAAGCACATTTTGTTGTTTATTGTGAGTTTACACAAATAAAAGTATATAAAAGTCTAATCTACATGACCAAAAATGACAGAGTATGTCCTGTGATCAGGATAAAATGCAAGTGATCGCGCCTTGTCATGCAGTAAGCGCGCTACCAACATTTGGAAATGCACCTAATAATAGCACACATTAGAGTGAGCGTACTACATACATGTTTCAAATGATAAGCCATATTTGAGGTCGATGGATGACAGGCAAACATTTGGATTTTCTGGCCGACACACTGTAATTACCACAAGGACTCAACGTTAACGACCTGTCCCTCACGGACCGCGTGACTTCGCCGCAATTTTTTTTCCTGCGACTAACTGACTAATTAAATTTTGGTTGACTAAGCCTCTTCTCATCGACTAACGATTAGTTGACTATTAGAGGACAGCCCTAGTAATATTCATTACCGCAGTATATTTTCCTTGCAACTGGTGGGAGTTCAGCACTCTGCGTCACGTTTATTAACATGCCATGTATTTTAAATAGTTATTTTTAAAGGGCCTGTCTCAAGATGGAGCAGTCTGTTTCATTCATTATCTTTCTAGTAATGCTATTTGAGTTGTTTTTGTAGTTTTTTTTTTTTATGAATTTCGAACTCAGCAAAAAGTCACGTAATGCATTATGGCCGATCATTGTTTACATTATTAATCATTGGTGTCACTCGTGCAAATCCCTAGTGATAGTGACACATATTATGTGTGGCTAGAACTATGTTCTAATGCTTAATATTTGAAACGGCCCAATAAATTTATTAAACATCTTATCTTTGTAGATTTAAGACAAGATGGAGTTTATTTTAAATTTCGGATTGGAATTTTAGAATTATTTACAATGAATTTTATAAACATTCTTTTCAGGAATTCATATTATATTATAATTTATCCTAACAAATTTGTTTTTCATCCTGTTCTTAGTGGTAGCCCTGGTTGAGCCCACGCCGTTCACTCTGTATCCAGGAGATAAACTGGAGCTGATCTGTAAAGGTAAAGAGGAGACACAGGAAGTGACCTGGACTAAGGACCATGTTCCACTGGTTGACGGAGAGCACACCCGTCTGCGCAACGATCAGATGGAGATTGAATCAGTAGAGCCGGCTGACTCTGGTCTGTATGCTTGCTTTGCTCAGGGACCCAACAGCAACCATACAGATTACTTCAATGTCAATGTCACTGGTGAGAAACGGATTGAATACGAAAAGGCTGGTCATTTAACATTTGTATAGTTCACAAAAACAACAAAATCATAACCTGATTTTTTGTTCTTGGTCAGATGGATTGATTTCCTCAGAAGATGATGATGAAGATGAGTCTTCCTCAGAGGAGGCCAAGCTATCAAGTGACCAGAAGCTGCTTCGTGAGTCACCGCTGCTCTCTTAGTCAGACTCAGACTTAGTCAGATATGCAAATGTTAATACGAAACTAAATTGTTAGGATTGTCCTTCAAAGCAGGAATTATAACAGGAAATATTGCACATTTTTGTTTTATAAACCACAGCTGTCTTGTGGAATGTGACAAGCTTTAGTTCATTAGACTGAAAATCTTTGTGTCTTTTGATGGATTAGTCTTTGAGTCCCAAGGGCACTATCAAGCCAGTCAAAAGGAGCGAAACCATCAACCAACACCCAAATCTTGCACACTTTGATCTGCGGTCACCTTAGTACAGTCACTCTCCTGGAACATACTCTTATTGTTGCTTTGCTGTTCTCTAAGATTTCATTTAGTTTCCAATAGGGGTGGGCTATAAAACTAAAATCTTATTTCACGATAACGATACTTATCACAATATAGTTATTCTTATTTAAATTTTTGTTATTAAAAATAATAACAAAGAACCAAATTATAAGCAATATGACAAATACAATATAACAAAAAATAAAACAAGTTAAGTTTTTCAGTTATAATAGGTAGAAATAGTACAGAAATTTAATAATCAAATGTAAAAAATAAAATACTGCATAGTCTTGCATGTATGAATTAAATATAACTTTATTCCTATTAAAGATACAAAGGTTATTCAGTCAAGAGCAGTAAGTTGATTCACATTAATAACACAGAGCAGAAGGTTTATTAGGCTGCTGTCACTTTAAGACTGAATGCACGGATCCAATATACTGGCACACATCCAGTTTACACCTAACTATTTACTTTCACTTCAAACATAACCGGCTGTGTTTGCATGAATACTCCACACGGTGGGCATTTTGACATAATTGTATGTGTATTCGACCATTCAAGCGCAATGAGACGTGAAAGAGAACTGCATTCACGATCGCATGCCGAGAGACGCAGCTTTCTGTACGCGCACTTCAGCTGTGTGGAAGTCTCAGTCAGTGCGAACACTTTTTCACAGCTTATTGTGCTCAATAACTCTTTTTAACATGAAGCACGTCCCAAATTCGCAATCGCCTTCTGAGAGAGGTAGCTTTCCGTATGCGCACTTTGGCAGTGTGCCAGTTCTTTTTCATGATTTATTGAACTATTTTTAACATCAAGCACGTCCAGCGCTTAATCTTATTCTTGCGTTTCATCACTCTAAAGTGTCAATTGTGCTGTGCTATGCGTATATATTTACATACATTAATAATAGACATGTTATATCATCGCCACAATATATACCGTCATACCGCCCAGCCCTAGTTTCGAAACAATTTCATTTTCTTAGTCTTACTTTCTGTACTTTCTATCTGTTCCTCAGCAATGGTGCCTGTCTGGGCTCAACCTGACAAGATGGAGAAGAAGCTCCACGCGGTTCCCGCCAGCAAAACTGTCAAGTTCCGTTGCCAGGCCAATGGTAACCCTACACCAACACTCAAGTGGCTCAAGAATGGCAAAGAGTTTAAGAGAGATCATCGAATAGGAGGCTTCAAGGTGAGGGCAATACTAGGGATGGGCATTTCAAGCAAACATAATATTCGAAAATCGCTGGGAATTATTCGATTATTATTCGAAAATCGCACCCCTCCCCTGCATGCACGCACGCATGCACACACAAACAGAGAGAGAGGGAGGGAGAGAGACCATTCACGCTTTCAATCTGTATGATATTGATAAACTGTTTAATTCATTGGAGAATATGCTGTCTTAACTCAAGCCATATAATGATTGTAATGTGCTAAAACATATTAATATGTTCGTTAATATAAGCGGCCATTCGTAGCGGTGCGAAGCAGAGCGAGCGTTTTCAATTAATTCCTACGTTGAGCTTCCATGGGAACTCTCCGCCAGTGGACTATCAGTGTCGCTTTTGTCCAATGCGGCGCCTTATAGTGGACACGCACCATGAAATGACCGAGGGGATTTTACTTTCACTTTCAAATTAGCGCCAATTCGGGAACGGTGACAAGTGATGATACCGATGTTGTTCCTGAACACCGGCAACGCCGACTATCGCAGCAAGCCTACCTCAAGCCATATTGATTTTAGGCTGCCTAAACGCGTTATATTATTGTGAACGGCCTGAATGACGGCACGTGTGTCGTGTGAACCTTGATTTTAACGTCTCTGTTATATGCCAAGCTTGTCTGTGTTCTACTGTTGTCTAAGAGTTGATTGACAGCTTTTTAGGTGTGTTATTGGCAGCGCGCGCGCCAACCTCTGGTTACATGAACGTGTCACCATTGAAAACATCAGGATTTTTTAGACGACAATCGCACAACCTATTCGATATTCTATAATTAAATCAACTAATCGAATATTCGAAAATCGTGGCAATACCTGTGCTGGATCAACATCCCAATTCTATCTGCAGTTTAAATCGGAGATGCTATTAAAATATCTATGCCTTAACGCTGTCATACAAGTATAGCTGGTGTGAAATTAGTCCCCTGATAAACTCATATGATAAAAATTGGTTACCAAACTTCATTTTGCTAGCCAGCTACTCTGATTTGGAGGTTAAAAGGGCACCTCCTTCTCAACAGATCTGTCTTCCAGACACCTCACTGTTGCATGACAGAGGTTGAATAACCGTGCCTGGAGGGCAGACACTGGAGCTGTGGGTTTCTGGTGGAGGCGGCCTACTATTGCTTGGCTTTCCTTTGCACAACTTTACACAACTCGTTGTGCTCAGACAGATGAGAATAAACTCCAGGATAAACCAACTCTGACTTTTTACTCATTTGACCATGTTGATCAGGAATATCAACAAACCCAAAGTAACATTTAAATTGATTCATTCGCAACGTGTTTTTAGGAGTACTGCTTTAAGTTTTGGCCATGGCTCAATTGTTTCTCACACATTAATTTTGTAATTCGGCCTACAGTTATTCAAGTTATGCACAGTAACATATAATTTATGGTACAATGTTTATAGTGGAGCACAAAAGGATAATTTTCTTCATGCATCTCTTGTCCATTTAAAGACAGTTTATAGTGATCACTTCAGTCAAAATCCAAAAATATATTTATATCAATATTTATATATCAAGCAAAAATGAAAATTCTCTCATCGTTTACTCATCTCACATGATTAACAGATTTCATTTAGGCTTTTATTCATGTATAAACCTTGATCAATGCACATACATAGAGCACTTCAGCAGCTGAAGAACAAACCTCAAGTTCATCAGTTGAGCTTCCATTTGACAATCCTGCTCTGAATATTAGGGATGTGAAAATAAATAATAAATTAATAATCAGTTATCAAACTTATTTAGTAATCAACACTCAAATTGCTAAAACTGAGTTTAAAAACATTTGAATTGCACATAAGGCAGTTTTTATATCAACTTTGTAATAGAATTGTTTCTACTCCAGTTTGTTGGTGAAATACAAACATTTAAACGACAATAACTAATAAATGTAACTAATGAATTTATGGACATTGAAAAGCTTTCTTGAGGTAAATGTAACTTTAAGTGACATTGTAGAGCCTACAAGCTTGTTTTATTGACGTCTTTCCCCTGTTGAAATAGACGCTGAACACAGTCGAAACGTGCCATTGGAGATGCGCTAATTAAATGTCTGGCCCTCCAAAACCAAAATAGGGTTTTCGGCAGAATGTTTTTGGTAGCCAAAATTTCGGTGCATCCCTACTGAATATAGTGTATGAGCTATAAAATAAACAGTGTAAAGATTTTTCCAAAATAGTTTTGAGATTTTTCATAATTTCTCAAAATAACAGAAAACTTCTCCCTTCTACATGACATTGTAGTGATATTGTCCGCAGTTCTCTGCTTGTGTCATTGTGGACATGTAGCATCTGTGTTTCTCATCAAGGTGTTTTCCAGCTGGGAGACATTAGTCCTCTTCCTCTCCTCACTGCATATACACTTTACCATCTGGAGTGTGTTTGAGGCCACTGCAATGCATACACACATGCACGCTCACAGTAACGTGCATCGACATGGTTTTATGCAAACATTTGAGTATACTAAGGAATATGCTTTGTTTTTGTTTTTTTCTTGGGGGGGGTATGTGGACACAGACTCAGTACCATATCATAGCAATAGTAATTCGTGCATAAATGCATCCAAACGTGTCTTTGAGGTCCAGGAGTGTGAAGGGCTTCCGTTGAGGGGCCCTGTTGCCGTTTTTCGTAGTAACCTCCCCCCTGCACTCTTCCCAGTCTCTAGTGGTTTCTTTTGTTTAACAAGAGTCTGGCACAATTGTTCATTTACATTAAGTGTTTGTAAAAAGGAAGTCAGGCAGACTGTGAGTGTAGTTCACATCTGGGGTTCAGTAGGCCGAGAAACCATAACCTTTTATTAATTTTGCCCAACCTAAAGCTCATTTCTTTAAGCCACAGTAACGAGATGAGCTGTTACTGCAGAGAACGCATGCTCTGTCTGTTGCATCATTATAGGTTTAGTTCACCCTAAAATGAAATCCTATTGTCATTTACTCACCTTTATGTTATTCCAAAGACATTCATATTTTCATGGAACTCCAAAAGGAGAAGACAAAATATCAATATTTAGTACCATAACATTAGACTTGTACATTTCTGATGACAACTTTTTGTCAAACAAATACATAATTCGCAAATAACAAAAATGTTGTAAATCTCTGCCATATGTTGATATAATACATATATAGTACTGTGCAAAAGTATTAGGCACATTAGTATTTTCACCAAAAACTAAAAGTTTTAAGCAGGTTATTTATATCTATTGCAGGAATTGTAGGAAATATTAGTTTACAGATTATTAAAAAGATTTTATTTATCAATTAACTTATATTAACTAAATCAAATCAAAATTTATGACCACCCTATGCATTTAAAACAGCTTTTGTCCTAGGTACACTTGTACATAGTTTTTCAGGTCGCTTTTCAGGTCGGTTTCTTCAAGTGTCTTGGAGACATTGCCGCAGTTCTTCTGGATTTAGTCTGTCTCAGTTTTTTCTGATTCTTCATGTAATCCCAGATGGACTCGATGTCGCACTCCTTGTGCATACAAAAATCTGATATTTCCTACTGACACACTACAGCAAAAGATCAGACATAACATTATGACCATCTTCCTAATATTGTGTTGATCCCCCTTTTGCTGCCAAAACAGCCCTGACCCGTCGAGGCATGGACTCCTCTAGACCCCTGAAGGTGTGCTGTGGTATCTGACACCAAGATGTTAGCAGCAGAGCCTCCATGGATCGGACTTGTTTGTTCAGCACATCCCACAGATGCTCGATTGGATTGAGATCTGGGGAATTTGGAGGCCAAGTCAACACCTCAAACTCGTTGTGCTCCTCAAACCATTCCTGAACCATTTTTGCTTTGTGGCAGGCTGCATTATCCTGCTGAAAGAGGCCACAGCCACCAGGAAAGGGTGTACATGGTCTGCAACAATGCTTAGGTAGGTTGTATGTGTCAAAGTAACATCCACATGGATGGCAGGATCCAAGATTTCCCAGCAGAAAATTGCCCAAAGCTTGCCTTCTTCCCATAGTGCATCCCATGTGTTCTCCAGGTAAGCGGCGCACACGCACCCGGCCATCCACGTGATGTAAAAGAAAATGTGATTCATCAGACCAGGCCACCTTCTTCCATTGCTCCGTGGTCCAGTTCTGATGCTCACGTGCCACTGTTGGCACTTTCGGCAGTGGACAGGGGTCAGCATGGGCGCCCTGACTGGTCTGCGGCTATGCAGCTCCATACGCAACAAACTGATACACTGTGTATTCTGACACCTTTCTATCAGAACCAGCATTAACTTCTTGAGCAATTTGAGCTACAGTAGCTCGTCTGTTGGATCGGACCACACGAGCCGGCCTTCGCTCCCCACGTGCATCAATGAGCCACGACCGCCCATGACCCTGTCGCCGGTTCTACTTTTGATAGATACTGACCACTGCAGACCAGGAACACCCCACAAGAGCTGCAGTTTTGGAGATGCTCTGACCCAGTCGTCTAGCCATCACAATTTGGCCCTTGTCAAACTCGCTCAAATCCTTACACTTGCCCATTTTTCCTGCTTCTAACACATCAACATAAGGACAAAAATTTTTATTTGCTGCCTAATATATCCCACCCACTAACAGGTGCCGTGATGAAGAGATAATCAGTGTTATTCACCTGTCAGTGCTCATAGTGTTATGCCTGATTGGTGTAAATAACTGGCTAAGGTAAATAAAACCTTTTTTTTTTTTTTGGGTGAAAATACTAATGTGCCTAAGACTTTTGCTTAGTACTGTATATTATACACAAAATACACATATATTTTAAATAGTTTAATATATATATTGCTGAACTGTAGAGGTCCATGTTGCTTAGCAGACATATGTTTTTCAGTAGACTGAAGTTTGATGTTTGCTGGCAGTTTGTAGAGCTCTTGGCTTAAGAAGAGCTCTGTGTTAGTGGACATGGAGTGGCCTGTTTCCCACTCTCCACCATGGAACAAGCTGTTCTCCACGGCTCTGTTCTTGTGCCTGACTGATGTTAAACTGACCTGATGGGGATTTGCTGCCAACTCGCTCTGTTAAACCTCCTCAGCCTTTCATTGAAATGATCCTAAAAGACAATCAGCCCTCTAATGCATTTAGCAGTTTTCTGTTTTTATATGTTGGGCTGCAAGAAGATTTTGTATATAGAAGTCTTTAATTGAAGAGTTTTGAATCAGATTCACTTCTGTGCCCCCATACATGTGATTTTTTTTTTTTTTTTTTCTAAATAAATCATACATTGTGGTATATTTAAATGCATTTAGGTGCACACTGACATTTTTCATTTTACCGCACAGGTTCGAGTACACATGTGGACCATCATAATGGAGTCGGTGGTACCGTCAGACAAAGGAAACTACACCTGCCTGGTGGAAAACAAATACGGCAGCATCAATCACACCTACCAGCTGGACGTAGTCGGTCAGTCATATTTCTCGTCTTACCTCTACATTTTAAAGTTAGTTTGATGTAGCTCAAGTTCAAGTACTTTATTGTCATTGTGTAACGCAACAAAATTACTCTTGTGAAAACCCCAAAGGTGCATTTTAAAAATTCAAGAGAAAAAATGTAATATACTAAAATACAGTAGTTCAATAAATACAAGATGAAAAATATAATAAATATGAATAATTAGCATAACAATACAATACATAAATTCAATAAAGAAGTGAAGGAAACTGAAGCATCATACAAAATATTTAAAGTTGCTCAGAATATTGTCAAAATGCCATATAAAATGTTAATGCAAGAGTAACCAACACTATTATTATTATTGCACACGTGTATAGCAGCATGAATTATTATTGCACTTATTAAATCTTTAAAATCTTTGGTAAATCTTCACTTTTTTGGTTGTAAGCAAATTTGTGTTGGTCTTCCCTTCCCCAAAAGATCAGTTGCAATGATTTATTACTAACCCTTTTGATTAAATCGATTCATGTTTTTAGCTAGCACAGGCAGATGATCCCCATGGGAGGGTCGCAGAACCACTGCAATGTTTACTCGAGTCAATCAGATGCAAATGGGTGTTGTTCACCATACAGCTAATGCTTTGGCGCAGCACCACTAATGGTTACCATTACTTCCCTGAAATGAACCGAAGTAACGGGTGGCTTTACATTTTCCGTGCGAGTGTTTGTGTGTACGTGCTTGTCAAGGACAGGCACGTGTACCCTGTTGATTTTGCATGTTAAATGATCCATTGCAAATATAAAGTGTTTACGTGATGCAGTAGATGAGTTAGAGACGCGGTTAGTGGCTCAAGATGAGATCAGTGCATTTGGAATAAAGTAATTTAAACACTGATTGGCTGACATAGACTTGATTGATTGCCTTCATTAAGTAGCAAATAAATCAGTGCCACACCCATGTAGACGGAGCCCACTGTGACATCATTTGCACCCTACATGCACATTCATGAGAAGACACCATTTGAATTTGTCACTCACACACGACACTCACACTTTTATGCCATCAAGTCCTCTTGGGAAGTTCCTACTTAGGAGTTCAGAGGATGTAATTGCGATGGGATTTCATGTGCGTGATTTTGAGCAAAAGAAAATGGACACATTAATCGCGTTCATTTTTCTTTTTCTTTTTTCACATGATTATCTGTAGAGTTAAACTTGCCGCCTTTTGGTCAGAAGGCCTGAGAGATGGGCAGTGGCTTAAAATAACATTTCCACTCATTTCCACCAAATTACAGCAATTATAATGAGTTTCTAGTCTGCATGTTAAATAGGCTGCTCCCTGTTGGCCCTGTGAGATTAGCGACTAATGAACATCTGTTGAATATCCTGTTTGCCATAATGCAGATTCACATTTTTAGTTTTTTTTAAGAGAGGAAAAGAAATAAAAAATTTTGTTAATCAGGGTTATTTCTACCACACTGACATGTATAATGTGTTTGTGTGTGATACAGAGCGATCACCGCACAGGCCGATCCTTCAGGCCGGGTTGCCTGCTAACCGTACAGTAGTGGTGGGTAGTGACGTGGAGTTTGAGTGTAAAGTCTTCAGCGATCCTCAGCCACACATCCAGTGGCTGAAACACATCGAGGTGAACGGCAGCAGAGTCGGCCCTGACGGACTGCCGTACGTTCGGATCTTGAAGGTAAAAAAAACATTTCCTCCTACTAGTCAAGCTCCTAATGTTTGGTCAAACATGAGAAAAGTGTTTCAGTTTTGTCTATTTGACAAAACTGTCTGTTTGAGGTGTCACTACAATATTAATATAGACAAAGTTTACAATATTTAATCATTAGTCAAACAATTTAACTCTTTCCCCGCTAGCATTTAAAAAAAGTTGCCAGCCACTGCCAGCATTTTTGATAATTTTCACAAAAATTTCATGGCCCCCAGAATATTTTGTTGTATGAATATCTGAACATGCAGTATATCAAAAGAAAGGACAGAGCTTCTGCTTTTAAACAAACAAACAAAAAAAACATTTTATTCTAGCTTCATGCATTCTTTTTTAGGAACACTTGAATGTGGGTAAGTTTCGTAAAAAAGCAACATTTTGAACAAAAAGCTGAGAAAATCTTGTTTTTCTCCAAAGATTAAATGTGCAGATGCAATGTTTGTTTTTTTATCGTTTTTTTTTTTTCTGCTCCTTTTTTGTTTGTGTTTTGATCCTGAGATTCTATACTCTTTCAGAAGATAAGTAATAGTGCCCCACCTTATGACAGTGAAAACATGGAAAGCCGGAAAATTCAGTCAATGGCAGGGAAGCGTTTGCGTCATAAATGATGGAATATTCCGTCAATGGCGGGGAAGCGTTTGTGTCATAAAGGATGGAAAATTCCGTCAATAGTGGGGAATAGTGGGAGTTAAACTAATCCCACATAAGTGCTATTTGAGAATTATTCATATACTATTATAATGTTGACTAATAATTATAATTTGTTTTTTTATATTATTAGCTTTTATTTTAGTTTTAGTAAATTTGATGTGCTTTTTTCATTTGTATTCGTTTTTTTATATTTACAGGTGCATCTCAATAAATTAGAATATCATGAAAAACTTTTTTTTTTCTGTAATTTAATTCAAAAAGTAAAACTTAAATATATTCTAGATTTATTAGACATAAAGTAAAATATTTACAGACCTTTTTTTTTGTTTTCATTTAGATGATTACAGCTTGCTGCTCATCAAAATAAAAAAATCAGCATCTCAAATTATTAGAATATTTAATTTCAAGTTCTATTAAATTACCATTCTCAGGGTATAAATACTGGGTTTAGGTCAGTAATCCCAACAGCAGTCATGAGGAAGTCTGCTGACTTGACAGTTGTCCAGAAGATGATCATCAAGACCCTCTACGATGAGGGTAAGCCACAGAGGGTCATTGCTGAAAGAGCTGGCTCTTCGCAGAGTGCTGTGCCAAAGCATATTCATGGAAAGTTGACTGGAAGGATAAAGTGTGTTAGGAAAAGGTGTACAAGTGAAAGGAATGACCGCAGGTTTGAAAAGATTGTCAGGATAGCTTAGGAGAGCTTTAAAAGGACTGGACTGAAGCTGGAGTCAGTGCATCAAGACTTACCGCACACAGACGTCTTCAGGAAATGGGCTACAACTGTCACATTCCACGTAACAAGCCACTTCTGAACCAAAGACAACGTCAGAAGCGTCTTACCTAGGCTAAGAAGAAAAAGAACTGGACTGTTGCTCAGTGGTCCAAAGTCCTCTTTTCAGAAGAAAGTAAATTTTGCATTTCATGCTGGTTCAATGACCATGGTGTTACTGTGCTTGATTGGCCAGCAAACTCACCTGACCTGAACCCCATAGAGAATCTATGAGAGACACCAGACCCAACAATGCAGATGAGCTGAAGGCTGCTATCAAAGCAACCTGGGCTTCCATTACACCTGAGCAGTGCCACAGGCTGATCGCCTCCATTGATGCAGTAATTCATGCAAAAGGAGGCCCAACCAAGTATTGAGTGCATAGAAATGAACATACTTTTCTGAAGCCTGACATTTCTGTTTAAAATACCCTTTTTTTTATTGATCTTATGAAGTATTCTAATTTATTGAGATAGTGAATTGGTGGGTTTTTGTTAAATATGAGCCAAAATCATCACAGTTAAAAGAACCAAAGACTTAAAGTACTTCAGTCTGTGAGCACTGAATTTATTTAATACACGGGTTCCACAATTTGAGTTGAATTACTGAAATAAATAAACTTTTCCACGACATTCTTATTTATTGAGATGCACCTGTATATTTAGCTGTATTTTTATTTCAATTGTAGTTTTAGTAATTTCAGTACTACAGTGCAACTTATTTAAATTCAACATTTTTTATTTTCTTTGAAGTTTGTTTTTTAATCTAATAGTTGTTTTTAATTTTATTTTAGCTTTATTTAAATTATTGTAATGATTTTTTAAAAGTTTAGTTAACAATAGCAACACCCTACATTATGTAAAAAATAAACGAAAACTGCTGACAGTTGAAGTCTATGGAGTAAACCAAATTCCCTATAAACTTGCACGGTAAGTGTATATAAACATTTATTTGTCCCTGTGGTAATTGATGCTGCCACTGATACTGTTAATAGTGCTTAAGTTGTAACCTACAATGTTCCTTTAAATATCAGAAATCCAAAAGTTCCTCAAAGTTCTCTACCTTTTCTGTTGTACTTAAAAGTGTGTGTCCAAAATTGTTTGTCCAAGTCTTTTTCAAAGTAACTTTCACCGTATAACTTCACCTCTATGGACCGAGCATGCCAGCAAATGGAGCAGGACTAACAGCTTTTGGGGAAAATATGAGCCTTGTTCTTGGCAGGCTGTCATAATCCATTTCATAAGAGCCGTAATGGCAGGTGGTGTCCTTTAGTGACAGCTGGGATCACAGTGACCTTAATGTTTGACTTTGTGCTTTACCTCTGTCATATGTTTGACCTCCACAGCACTCTGGGGTCAACAGCTCCAACACACAGGTCTTGACGCTGTACAACGTGACAGAAGAAGAAAGTGGGGAGTATATATGTAAAGTGGCCAATTATATAGGCCAAGCCAACCAATCAGCATGGCTCACCGTCGTTAAACACTCGCAAGGTAACACACGCCCCCTGCTACAGAGATACATCAGTGCAGAAAGAGGCAGAAGTAGATGTTTAGACGGAGGTAGAGACAGCGGTTATCAGGCTCTTAGGTGACCGTAACACATCTTCCCACTTCGTCGCTCCTTTTTTATTTTCTTGTGGTGCCGCAAATGACGCCATGGAAAATCCCAGCAGAGCAACTGGAAGTATTTTGGCCTATGTTTACACTGGACGTTTCCTTCTCTCCATCTCTGTGCAGCACTTTGCCCTCCTAATAAGGGTGTGTTTCATGCCCTCTGAAGATTACTTGCACTCTCTTGCACTTCAAAAGCGTTTCAGTGGCACCTTGAGAATGTGCTTGTCTAAATTCCTTCACCTCACTCGAGGGCTTTTTCTTTACCTGGCCCTATCCACTTTGCTGTTTTTTTTGTTTTTTGTCAGGACTACTTTGCAGTCTCTTTCTTCCTCATAAATACCACAAATACCACTGGCATTTCACAATTTTCGATGTCAAATCAAAAATTAATATGATGTTGAAAACACTTCTTTATTGTAAACTCTACATGCAAGTCTCTTAATTAAATATAAGGCATATAACCTTGATGTATTTTAAGATATGTATACAAGTTTAAGTAAACATATAACAAATTGTATTGTATTTTTTATTTTTATATTTTGTATAACTGCAATAATAGCAGACTCAAATCACATGACATTCACATTCACAAGTTTATTAGTCTATCATGACAAAGGCTGCATTCACGCCATGTTGTAATTACGGTAATTATAAGATGACAACCTGTGACATCCTACTCTGAGCTATTCACATCCTCTGACTCAGAATTATGCATTATGGCAAAACTGTCAATGGCAAAAATGAGTCTGCAGCAGTCGGGTAGTAGAAGTTGTAGAAGTACCTTAAAGGGATAGTTCACCCTAAAATATGGGTAACCAAACAGTTGATGGGGCCCCATTGACTTCCATAGTATGGGGAAAAAAGTACTATGGAAGTCATTGGGGCCCATCAGCTGTTTGGTTACCAACATTCATCAAAATATCTTTTTTTTTGTCCATTTTTGGAAGAACTTGAGGGTTAGTAAATGATGACAGGCTTTTCATTTTTTGGTGAACTATCCCTTTAATCGGGAAAGCTTTGTGGACTTAGTTTAGCCTTTTAAACAGTCCCCATTAATCACAAAATTTCTAGCATACAGGACTCACTGGCCACTTCTGTAGATGGCAACATTTTCGTAATAGTGCACTCCAAAATTTTCTTGATTTGATGACTGCACTGGGATAGCAAATTCAATAGATACCCTAGTAACGCCTGAAGCAAAGTGCCAGTACCTTTGACATATTTCTCTTTCTCTTTCTTTGTCACACATTCTTTGAATAGCCTTTCTAATCCACTGGTTTCACCTCCCAGTATAAATGCCACTGTTTCCTTTTCTGAATGCGTGTGTATGTGAGAGCGTTTCTGTTCAGTCTCTGCTGGGTAGTGTTCCATGTGGCCCATCTTGTGCATGTGGAGATGGAGGTGGGTGGATGTCACCCTCGTCTTCAGGTGTTGGGTCTGTAGCGGTTGGAGCCGTGTGCTCCGTTCTCTAACTAACCAAGAATCTGTCAGCAGGGTCATCGAAGGATCCACTTCCAATCAGGGAGCTGTCCTGCTTTCTTTAAGGACGGTGAAGGGTGTTTCTCCAGCACCCTTCTCTTACTCCATGTTGTCAAATCTACACCGTTCTTTATCCAAAAACTCTGTCTCTTCTCTGGTGGGTTTTCCCGGAGCTCTCCGGCTTCATCCTGTGGTTCTTTTCTCTAGACGGCAGGCGTGAACACAACGGATAAGGAGATGGAGATACTGCAGATCAGGAATGTGTCTTTAGAGGATGCTGGAGAGTACACCTGCTTGGCTGGAAACTCTATCGGCCACTCCCATCACTCTGCATGGTTGACTGTCTATAAAGGTATCTTTGGTTCTTGTGGTGCTCTTTTTGGTTGATGTTTCTCCCTGTCTAAAGCCCAAAGTATATCAACATATAACAACAATAGACGGCCATGTTCAAAATGTCTTCGTACTTGTTCACAGTTTAAACGAGTACAAAGATATTTTTATCGGTCATAACTTGAGAAGAGAAATATTGAACAATGATGAAACTTTCTATTGCGCACACTATAAAATGGAGTGTACTTTGAAAGGCTTGGTGTTCAGCTGTACACATACGCCAAGTGTTTGCGTCAAAACTGAGGTATACTTTGGGCTTAACAGCGGCAGTTCACACTGTGGGTTGAATTTGGTCACATAACTGCGGTGATTTCCATAAAAATCTGTTGAAAATGTTCCTAATGTTCTGTTGAAATTGACTTTACTGCTTTTATCTTTGAGGTCCAAGAAACCTCAAAATACCACCATGTTTTAGCACAAAGTGGACANGTTGCTCCAGATCTGTTCCTGAGCAGTAGAGGCTGGTATCGTCAGCAAACAGAATACAATCTAAATTTTGTAAGACCTCACAGACATCATTTTTCATAAATATGACTCATGTCTAATATATCACTCTAAAAATGCTGGGTTAAAAACAACCCAATTTGGGTTGAAAATGGACAATCCCAGTGATTGGGTTGTTTTAACCCAGTGGTTGGGTTAAATGTTTGCCCGACATGCTGGGCAGTTTTATTTAACCCAACTATATGGCTGGCTTAAAATGAACCCAAAATAGGTTGGAAATTAAAAATCAGACACATAATTATTAGAGGCAACAATAATAATCAAAAGGTGAACATTTATTAATAAGCAATTTAATAAATGTGTATTGTTTAATTAGTATTCAATAAACTTGTTAATAAATGTTCATTTAATAAACATATCAATAAATGTTAATTTCAAACATACTTTGGGTTCAGTTTAAGCAAGCAATAACAGTAATTTTCAAACAATAGTTGAGTTGAATAAAACTACCCAGAAGGTTGGACAAACATTTAACCCAATCTCTGGGTTAAAACAACTCAATTGCTGGGTTTGTCCATTTTCAACCCAACTTGGGTTGTTTTTAACCCAGCATTTCTTAGAGTGAATTTGGGATATAAATAAACCATTATGTGTAGTGTGTCAGAGAACTTAACATGTGAACGTCATCAATATTTCTTTAAGCTATTAAAATAGCATCAGAGTCTCTAAACAGAACATGAGGTTTAAGAAATTGTCAGTGCTAGTAAACACTAGCTCTTTCAATTACTTTCATTACAAGCTATACAGTGGTTTTATAGCAAATAACTATTCTTTGTGAACCGCACCATTCTTCAACCCCTGTGTGTCTGCTTTGTGGTTTTGCTATTCATCTGGGTGTTGACTGACACTTGAAATGTCAGTTGAAGCATGTCAAAATGACATGTTTCTTGCCTTTCTTTGTAAAAGTGGAATCAAAGTGAAGCCAAACCTATCTCTGACTACAACTGAACTTTGTGCAGCTATGGTAGATATTTACTCAAAGACAGGAACATTAGTTTTGAAAATCATTTACACTAAAATGAGTTGAAGACTCAGAATTGTAGCCTTATAAAAGCTGATTAATTCTAGTGGATCGCCTCATGGGGGCTTCGTGTTGAGATCACATGACCAGCCAATAACCCATGTTATTTATTCACTTGCGTAATAAATTATTTGTGGCCGACTGTGAATAAATACTGACATTGGTAAATAAACAGTTGCACTTTATTTTACAGTATGTGTACTTGCAGTGTATTTACACAAGAAAGAACTGAGCAATATAAGTTAACCAATTTTAAGTCCAAGTAGTTCAGTTTTGGGTTAAGTTCAGGGTTAGTACCTAGTTATAGTAAGTACATAAGACATGAACAGGAACAGGACTGTAAAATAAGGTGTAACAAAGAGAATTTATTTTGCGCACAATGTTGCATCCCTGCTACTAGGTATCTGTACGTGTATATATATATTGACCACGCAGAATTACTGAGTGCACCGTAAATATTTCCGAATCCTAAAATTTGACGAACATCTCTAATCATTCTCACAATGTACTCCAAGAACTGTAGTTTAACGTCAAAATAAGTTATATAATGCATAACAAAAAAAACTGAGAACAGATGGGACATTGTGGCTAGTTTGGCAAAGCTTTGTTTCCATTTTGCACTTTTATATTATAAAATCCTTTTCCTAGTTTTTCAAGATTAACCTGTTTCCAATTAACATTTCTGTGTGCCTGAACACTGGACAAGCATCCCAAAGAGCGTGATTTTAAGCATAAGCACTATGCTGACATAATTTCCTCTTTGGCTCAGGTTTGATAAATACCTCACCTAGAAGGTGAATCTATTCATTGTTTAAATAGATTCGATTTATCAAGATGCTTGTCAAGGTCTTAAACACATTCAACATTAAGAATTAGGATTTCATTCTCGATGTTGAATGTTGGTCGTCTTGCGTTTGCATGTTGCAGTCAGCAAACTGTGGGCCTAACTCTTATAACAAAACACATTATGTAAATATAATAACTCAAAAGAGCATTTGAGCTTCATGTTCACACTACAATATTCATATTTGATTGTTCATTTAGTTACTAAAAGAGAAGGCAAAGAGAAGTGATCTGTCAATGAGATGCATTTGCATGTGCATTGTTGTGTTCTGTGTGAAATGTATACATGATACAATAACATCTTTTGTGTGCATGAACTGTGTGAAAGAAGCTCCGTATAAAGAACCAGAGCCTTGGGGCAGACAAACACCAACCAAATGGCATAGGAAATATCTGTATCAGCCAGACTTCTCATGTAATTTTACCCCATAACCTAGCTCTCCATTTATACTTAGCTGAAATGCATACCCGCTCAGATTTTGTCTGCCCACCCAGATAAGCCATTCCTCTCAATTTACATTTGTATTTGTGTTGCAAATTTAATGTCTCATATGAGTTTACATAAGGCTATTTTTTGGCTTAATCTCGTAGCGAGAGCTGCCAAGTATCATGAGCAGTGGTTTCCTTCTCCTGCTAGTCACATAAGCAGAAGAATGTGCCATGAAACCTGATCCATGAAAGAAGTAATTATCATGCTACAATAGGAGTTTGTGTTCATTGCAATGCACCATTCACGTGAACAACGACATCTCCAGATTGGTTTTTAGAGGATTTTTGTTTTGTGCATGTGCATGTGTGTGTGTGTGTGTGCATCAGTGTGTTTGTGGTTTTATAAAGAATTTCATATGTACATTAAAAAAAAAAAATCCTGCTAATATGATATTCTTAAAGCTTCTTAAACAGGCAGATGCTCTAACCTTGGCAGGAATGTGTACAATATAGAAGCGGAGTACATCTTCATACCAATGCTAGACAGGCTGGCCATTAGAGTCACGGTTCAAAATATTCTCTATTCCAGCTGACCTTTTGCTAAGCTCCACTCCACGTTGGTTGCTAAAGCGTGGAATTAACACACATATTCTGAGAAATAACGTCTGAATTGCGAGATGTTAAATCAAAATGACAAACTCGGAATTGTGAGAAATAGTCAGAAAAAAACTCAGTTCTGAGAAAAATGGCAAAATTACGAGATATCAAGTTGGGAGAAAGTCTGAATTGTGAGATGTTAACTCAAAATAGTGAGGTATAAACTCTATAAATTATGAATTGTGAGATTTTAAAATTCACTTGTTTTATTCTGTAGCAGATATGGTCTTCCATAATTATTAAATGGATTTACTTTTGTGCAAATGTAGGTGTTTTACTGATTGTGTACAGTGCTTAACGAATTTATTAGACCACCTGTCATAATAAAGAGAAAACACATATTTTAGGAATCTGTCAAATTAGTTTAAAACTAAACATTTTATTGTCATTTAATAGTAAAATAAGAAACTGAAACAACTAAAATAGTTTTTAATCACACATAATATCCAAGAAAATTATATATTTTATTTGTATTTTGTATGGCCTTAATTTGGCCTTGATAACGGCTTGTATTCTTGCTGGCATTGTTTTTATGTACTTTTCTACAGTCTCTGTTGTTATTGACTTCCAAATAGTTTCTAGTTGTTCCCAAAGACTTGCTTTGGTGTGATCTATCTTTGAATCCATTAAATCCCAACAAAAATGATATTTTAGCATTAGGAACACTACTGTGATTAAAGAGCTTACACATACTGCTGTGGATTAACCACTACAGAAACATGAAAAATTATTTTGGTAATCACCAATACTGTTAGGGCAGCTGTGGCACAAACCTTACATTAGGTGGTGGCCTAATAAATTTAAGCACTGTACATGTTAATTTGGGAATGAGGGGAGACTGATTTAAAAAGAGGACTTGTGTCACTATTATTGGTGCGCCAGCAACAACATTTTACAATATCTTAGGATAATTCCTGTAAAATTCTATTTAAAGTTATTCAAGCACATGGTTTCCAAAATCTTGTCTGATGGCAGAGGTAGGACTGCTCAGTACCATTAAGGTGGGAATTAGCAAAGGGTCAGTTGCAGTGATTGTTAAAGATTCAATATGTTAAAGATCTCTGCTGTTACAGGCACCTATATAGATTGGATATGTCATTCTTAACACACAAAGGTAAATAAACACATCCTTATCCCTTTAGCAGTCAGCAAGCTCATTCCCTTCCCTTCTGCCACCTTGCATTGCTCCCTTTCAAAATCTAGCCATTCCTCCAACTCAACTGCCAAACCAGACGTACCTGGAGGTGCTGATCTACTGCGTGGGCTTCTTCCTTATCTGTGTGATGGTGGTGACCGCCGTGCTGGCCAAAATGCATAGCTCAGCCAAGAAAAGTGACTTCAACAGCCAGCTGGCTGTCCACAAGCTGGCCAAGAGCATCCCCCTGCGCAGACAGGTAACAGAAAGTAGATAGGGGGTTTGATCTCTTTACCACTAAACATTGAAACATCAAATTTCAACAGTTTGTTAATGTTACTGTCTGGGTGTTGTAGTATGCGATTGATACTGAAAATGTTTCTACAAAAAAAAAAAAAAAAGGCACAGGTCACCTTCAGAAGTCATCCAGGACCGCAATATAGTTTGAAGATATTCAACTATAATATCGTTAAAGATGACCTATTATGCTTTTTTACATTCTTTAGTGATTAATGTTCATGTTTGAGCATTAAAAAGGTCTGCAAAGTTCCAAAGCATAAAGTCCTTCCGGCAGGAGTTATTCTCTGAACTCCCTGAAACACCTCCATTGTAGTCTTGAGTTTTCTTCCAGGAACGAACACGTCACAATATTCCTCATTTAAATAATTCCTGTCTAAGACATACACAAAATAAAGGGGAGGGGCCTGGTTGAGTTAGTTAGTTAGTAGTGTGTTAAAACTCAGTTATGGTAAATGGCATGATATTTCCCAAGAACACTCGAAGCGCTTGACCAATCACAACACGTTTGTCCAGCTGACCACATTGCTCTTTTCAGAAGGAGGGGCTTCATTGAGACAGGAACTAAATAGAGCTGCATTTCTCAAAATTGTTGTGATGAACTTTTACTGTTGTTAGTTTCACTCAAACCATCCTTTTTCACATTACTTAAACTCATGTAACTACATGAACTTAACTGAGTTGTTTCTACTAAAAATGAGTATTGTCAGCTTTACTTAAGTGTTTGTTCAGTCATAACATTGCTGAGTGAAACACTCAACTTAATGTTGACATAGCTAACTGGGCAGTGGATCAGCAGTTCCCTGCATGCTTTGCAAGAGACTGCATTAGGAGAGTAAATTTAGGGATTAAAGTGTAATTTTATGTGTTTTTCAGTAAAGGGAAAGATGTTGTTAGTTTATGTTAGTGTTTAATGTTCAGTTATGTTGGACATTTAGAGGAGTTTCTGTAATGTTTTTGAATGTTGTGGTTACCATTATGCAGAAGAGTGGCGCCTGTGTTTAGGCTGTGAGCCTCATATACGCATATTTATAGGATGGAATTCCTGCACTCAATTAAATTGAGTTTGTTCAAAGAGTTATTTTTTGAGTGCATTTTGTAGAGCAAATAGTTCATTTAATGAGGTAAATGAAGTCAATAAATGTGTTCACCTTACGTAATAAACATAACATTATTAAGTAAACTGCACATAAATATTATTTAACTGACAAATTCAAATGATTTGTATTTACTCAAAGAAATGTTGTTAGCTTTACTTGAATTTCTTTTGTTTATACAACTAAATTGATATTTGTACACATGACTCCATATAGTTGCGTGGAACCTCTTGACGCTGCTTTTTTAAGTAAATCCAACAATTCATTTTTTGAGTGTGAGTTGATAATAGGTGCATTGGTGCTTTTGAGAAATGCAGCCCAGAGAGTTACTGACAGACTAGGAAGAGAGGAGCTGCAACAATGTCATATGTGATTTTTTTTCTTTTTCTTTTTTTTTTTTACATTCAAGCATGAAAACCTATTCTAATATAGCCCGAAAAACAAAATCAAAACTTTCTTAAAGGGCATAATATTGCCGCTTTAATTTAAGACATCAGTTTTCATGAAAAAAATGTAAATTCTGTTAGAGGATTTTTTTGTAAATAAAAAATGTTGTGGTTAAAAAAGGTCTAAAATCTATTATCAGTAGTCTAGAGATGTATGAAGCTCTTCCAAACCAAGCAGCTGTGAATCTGCCTGACCAGTTTGAACCCGCTGCAAAACCTGCATGGGGAAATTTTTCACCCTCGTGCAAAATTTTGGATTGTGTTGATTACTGTTGAAGTTACTTTATTTGATCCGCAAAAAATCACCAGACAATGGTAAATATGACCACACCTTACAAAGCTATCATATGGCTTTAAAAGACTTCAAATGTTTAAAAGAATTTAATGCTAATTTAAACTCAAGATTTTGTGCAGGTTTCAAATGTCAAACTTATTTTCTCATCTCCAACTAATTTATTGAGCTCATTTTTGATTGAATGTTGGTTCATATAATTTCCATTTTGATTATGATCCGTTTTCCTTGAGAGTTGCTGATGTTTGTTGTATAATATCAGTGTGTCTCTCTGCATCAGTGTCTATAGACGCCCCCCTGAGCAAGTAACTCTCATACACCCATGAGCGCACAACATCACAGTCTTCACATGTGCATTTCTGTTGCTGCGTTGTGTGGAGAGTAAGTTTTAAGTATTTCCGTACAGGTGTCTGTGGACTCCAGCTCATCGATGCACTCTGGTGGGATGCTGGTCCGCCCCTCCCGTCTGTCCTCCAGTGGTTCTCCTATGCTCTCAGGGGTCTCCGAATATGAACTGCCCCAGGACCCACGCTGGGAGGTACACAGAGACAGGTAACACACACACACGTTGCAGTCATCATTCACTAACTAAAGATGTATATATGCACAAAAATGGCCTGGTGAAGTGTGCGGTGTCAGTGATTGATATTGTGTGTGTGTGTCTCAGGCTGGTTCTTGGGAAGCCGCTTGGAGAGGGCTGCTTTGGGCAGGTGATGATGGCCGAGGCTATGGGAATGGATAAAGACAAACCCAGTCGTGTCACCAAAGTGGCTGTCAAGATGCTCAAATGTAAGTGTTTTCTGCCTCCATTGTCAGCTGACTTGTGTGTGTGGTGTAAAAAGGGAAACACGCCAGCAAACTCTGTTTGGAATTCGGTATCTCATGAGGAATCTGATGGTCTACTGAGCTTTCGTCTGTATTCCACCTTGACCCTGAAGCATGTTATTTGAGCTCTGGTGTCACATACCGTACCAAAGCAGTTTGTTTACTCTGATTCACGTTCTGTCTGTTTCCTATCCTCTCCTCGGCGAGTGAAAGGCCGGAAACATTTGCAAACACTCTGACAGTGATACAGAGAGTCTGTACCAATGTTTTCTACATCACTGTCATTTTAGTTTTATATAAACTACCGGTCAAAGGTTTTTGAACAATAAGATTTTTTAATGTTTTTTAAAATAAGTCACCAAGGCTTCATTTATTTGATTCAAAATACAGAAAAAATAGTAATATTGTGAAATATTTTTACAATTTAAAATAACTGTTTTGTATTTGAATATATTTTAAAATCCAATTTATTCCTGTGATCAAAGCTGAATTTTAGCATCATTACTCCAGTCTTCAGTGTCACATGATCCTTCAGAAATCATTCTAATATGATGATTTTGTGCTCAAGAAGCATTTCTGATTATTATCAGTTGAATACAGTTGTGTGCATTATTTGATGAATAGAAAGTTCAAACGAAATTTGTTTCTGAAATATAAAGCTTTTGCAATATTATAAATGTCTATACTATACAATTTAATGCATCCTTGCTGAATAAAAGTATTAATTTCTTTCCAAAAAAAAATAAAAATTCTCTTACTGACCCCAAACTTTTGAATGGTAGTGATAATGTTACAAAAGCTTTTTTTATTTCAGATAAACTTTCTATTCATCAAGGAATCCTTTATTTAAAAAAAAAAAAAAAAAAATTGAACACAACTGTTTTCAACATTGATAATAATAATAAATGTTTCTTGAGCAGCAAATCATATTAGAATGATTTCTGAAGGATCATGTGACACTGAAGACTGGAGTAATGATGCTGAAAATTCAGACCACAGAAATAATTTGCATTTTAAAATATATTCAAGTAGAAAACAGTTATTTTAAATTGTAAAAATATTTTACAATATTACTCTTTTTGCTGTATTTTGGATCAAATAAATAAAGCTTTGGTAAGCAGAAGAGACTTCTTTTAAAAACATTTAAAAAATCTTACCATTCAAAAACTTTTGACCAGTAGTGTATATATCATTTTAAGGCACTAAACTCTGGGAAAGTTTTCAGTTCAGTTATCTAGTAAGCGATTGCATTCAAACAATCAGTCCAAAACAGTGCTAATGTAAGGTGTATGGCCAGATGATACGCAAACTACGTTTCTTAGCTGGATAAAGCAAACCAGTGTCTCGCTAGTAAAGTTTTGATGGATGTGAATTTTAATCAAGGTGAAGACGATTGCGGTGACGTTATTCTATAGAAAATCCCAGTAATAGCACAGCCTAATTTTTTACTATCCAATAAAATCAAGTCTCATTCTACATTATTTTTTTACAGAGAATTCCGTTTCGCTGGGAAATGCATCAGATTATGCAAATATGTTCCAAATGCTATTTCATGTTAACGGCTTGAATGTTAAGTTGATTTCAAGTCCACACCGGAAATAAATGAAAAAGGAAAGCATGAATAAATTAACCCCCCGGACGCTCTGTCATCTCATAGACTGTTTGTCCCTCACAGCTTGAAGGTTGAAGGTTTCGTGACCTGTCATACTAAGATATATGTGTGTTCATCAATATTGCTTTTATAGCCGACGCCACAGAGAAGGACCTGTCAGACCTCATCTCCGAGATGGAAATGATGAAGATTATTGGCAAACACAAGAACATCATCAACTTGCTGGGGGCCTGCACACAAGATGGTGAGTAAAGGATGAATTAAGAAGGCGGGAGAGAGACAGATGGGCGGAGGGAAACATTTAGAGATGATGCAGTACGGGCGTAAATCATATTTCAAAAACAATCTGTTAGACGCACTGCTTTTTGGCTTCAAAATGTTGTCATCAGTCCAGCTATTGTGATTTCACATGCTAGATTAATCAAACCTAACTTCCTTATTGAATCACAAATTGATGTATCAAAAACTGTGATCTCTCTAAGGCCACCACAGTAAAGACATTTATAATGTTTCAAAAGATTTCTATTTCAAATAAATCTATTCATCAAAGAATCCTGGAAAAAATGGGTATCACTGTTTCCACAAAAATCTTAAAGGGTTAGTTCACACAAAAATGAAATTTTTGTCATTATTTAATACTCACCCTCATGTCGTTTCACACCCACAAGACCTTCGTTCATCTTCGGCACACAAATCAAGATATTTTTGATGAAATCCAAGAGGTTTTTTTTTAAAGAAAGCAACCTAATTACTGTCATTCATAGTCCAGAGAAGTAGTAAAGACATTGTTAAAATAGTCCATGTGACTGCAGTGGTTCAAACTTAATGTTATGAAGCGACGAGAATACTTTTTGTGTGCAAAAACAAAACAAAACAAAAATAACTTTATTCAACAAATTAATCTGTCCCCTGTCATTCTCATATGCTGTTTACGTTCAGCGCTTCCAGGTTCTACGTCAGAACGTCGACTCATTATTGGCCGGCTCCTGTGTCAGCATCACACGCATGTGTCGTGCTGCTCACGTGATCAGCTTTGGCCAATACTGAGCTGGCGTTCTAACGTAGAACCTGGAAGTGCTGAACGTGAACAGCGGGTTTGGTTCGGGGTTAGTTGCATGTAATTATGCATAATTTATTGTTATTACTACAATAAGTGCATGTAACAGGTGTAACAAGGACACTGAAATAAAGGACACACTAAAGTGTGACCCAAAACTCATATCATTCAATCACAAATTGTATTCAGTTGTTATATTACTACATGAATTATGCGACTGATGATGTTTCATATGGCCATTGTCAGGTCCGCTCTACGTCATCGTGGAGTTTGCTGCAAAGGGGAATCTGAGAGAGTATCTGCGTGTACGCCGTCCACCTGGGATGGAGTACTGCTACAACCCCGACCAGGTGCCCGTGGAGAACATGTCAATCAAAGACCTGATCTCCTGCGCCTACCAGGTGGCTCGTGGCATGGAGTACCTTGCATCTAAGAAGGTTGGCATCTCAAACGCTATTCTGTTCTCAGTTAACATATGACTTTATAATTGTTCCCTTGATTAATGCACTTGTGTTTTCACTATTATAGTGCATTCATAGAGACTTGGCTGCCCGTAATGTCCTGGTAACTGAAGATAACGTTATGAAGATAGCAGACTTCGGCCTGGCCAGAGACATCCATCATATTGATTACTACAAGAAGACCACCAATGTAAGATTTCAGACTGAGAGTGTGTTCACACTTGGCGGGTTCATTTCAATTAAAATGAACTCTGGCTCAATTGCTCTGTTAGTGCGGTACATTTGAATAAGTGTGAACTCTGCCATCCAAACCCTGGTGCGCACCAAACAAGAGGACCGAGACCCCTGAAAGATGTGTCTCGGTCCACTTTCAAACGCTCTCTGGTGTGGTTTGACTGAAATATGAACTCAACACAGACCAAAAACATCTAAACCAACCAAAAACAGGACATCACAAGATACTACCCTAAAATGCACAGAATGCACAAGCATACCTGTTTTTTTCTCATCATAGTCATGATGTTGCCTATCACCGTTTAGGCTGATTTATACTTTGCTTCGAGTGTACACTGTAGCTACGCCGCAGCCTGATGTGCACCTCTTCAAAAATGTAACAACGTGTCAATTCTACACGAACCGCTAGTGTTGTGATTGGTCTGCTAGAGCCCCTCTCTCATGTAAAAAAAACTGCCGCGGAGCAATCGGAGAAGAGCGAGCATTTTCAACTTCCATAGGAATGAAAAAACGCTCTGTTTCAGGGGACACATGCAGTCAAACTGCAACAAAAGTCGTTACCTATTTGCCGCTTCTATTTGTAAGCTGCTCTGACAACGTACATGACAAGCTGCTTCTTCTTCGGCTTTTGCCTTGATCCTCAACATGACCGCGTACACTGCCCACTAGTGGTCTGCATGCACGTCGACGCGGACAACAACGCAGAAGTATAAATGAAAACAGACGCATAACCTACGGCGCAGAGGCTCCAACGTAAGTCAGACGCAGAAGTATAAATCAGCCTTTAGGGTTAACAACCGTAGATCGCTAACTGCTCCAAACACACCAACCGCAACAATCGGCAAAACACCCAAGAGAGAATTCTACATAAGAATGTACATTTACCTGCTGCACAGCACTCATCATAATTGCACTCTATTGATGTAGAATATGCTGAATAGAGTCAGCTGTGCTGGATCCATACGTATATGGATACAGCTTTTTAATTCTTATTATTACGTTATACGATTCACGGTTCAAAAAACATGTTTCAAGATCGATGCTTATGCATCATCAGGATTTGTAATCGATGCATCGAGAAAACGAGTGAATCGTTACACCTCTAATGTTTTGTCAATGTCAATTGTCAAGCAAATGTTTTTTTTATTAAACACAAAAACATAAATATGTACATTATTATCAATATATCAAAATAATACTGTACATGCAGAAACAGCATAACTTTATTCTTTATTCTAAATCATTATTCTTAAATGAATGGCAAAATTAGAGATTAAAATGTTGAGTTACAAATCAAAGGGCAAAACAATACATACATGAATTTTATTTGGCTAATTTACTTATGTTTTAGTGAACATATTTTTATTCTATGTTACATTTATTCAAAAACAACGAGCAAGATACATTCATACATTACATTAGTTTGCAAACAAAATAGATGTTTTTTATTGCTCTGAAAGCACCAAATAAACAGATAAATAAAGTGACTGTATAAAAATTTTATTAAATGATGGAAATATTCATTAACCCCTTAACTGTCACCGTCCCGCTACTTCTGAATAGAATGTCAGTTTCATAAATTGTATGAACATTATGGAAATAAATGGTTTCATGATTACCAGTGGAGCCTGGATGCTAGTGGAAAAGTTTGGTACTGCGCCCAAACAAAATCTTACTCAAAGCTACATTTTTGAGATATCAACCTAAAATTTGAAAAACAACTTGATAAAATTTTAGATTTTGGCTTTGATTTTCTTGCGGTTTTAGAGTAAAACAGTTTTGTAAAATATATATTTTATATAAATTAGAAGAAATCATATTTTTACATTTTACATCGGAACCACATCTCTTCGCAGCAGATCTTCATTTGTGTGTGTGTGTGTGACGGAGTTTTCAGCTCCATCATATTCCATCACATGTATGCGCATACAGCGAGCGCATTTAGCCCAGTACACAGCATTGGTTTGGATGTTAGACAAGTTTCATAAAAGCCTTTTTGTCTGTGTCTCTGTGTCTCTGCGTCTCTGCGTCTCTGTGTGTGTCCTGAACCAGGACTAAATGTATCAAGACCAAGAGAACCAAACTACAAGTGTGAACACACCCTGAGACACACAAGAAAAATCACTTTACTAAATACCAAATGTTTTTAATCTGAACTTCTGTTGCTGTTTAGTTCTGTCAGTGAGTACTAATGAAGTATCTGATGCTAATCTGAATGATTGTATTTTAAGAGATGATTCTTGTCATAATTAACAGGCCCTGATTTTCTTTGAACACATACTTTAAGTCATAATTACAATTTCAATCCCAGCAGGATTTTGATCTATAATCTCAAACAGGTGATGAGTTAGTGAATAAAGTAATTGTTTCCACAGGGTCGTTTACCAGTGAAGTGGATGGCGCCTGAAGCTCTGTTCGACCGCATTTACACCCATCAGAGTGACGTGTACGTCTTAAGATATTCTCTCAAACTCATTCAGATACATGACGTCTTTGTCTGTTAATAATGGTCATTCTGATGGTGTCTTTGCATGTTAGGTGGTCTTTTGGGGTGTTGCTGTGGGAGATCTTTACTCTTGGTGGCTCACCGTACCCAGGTGTTCCTGTCGAGGAACTCTTTAAACTGCTAAAGGAAGGCCACCGCATGGACCGGCCCTCCACATGTACCCATGAACTGTAAGACCCTTGATTGTTGTAATGATATGACTTCTGTCATGATGGTAGAGATCTTAGGATGGTTTTTAACACTGTGTTCCTCTTGAAGGTATATGATGATGAGAGATTGCTGGCATGCCGTTCCATCTCAGAGACCCACTTTCAAACAGCTGGTGGAAGATCTAGACCGCACCCTCTCTGTGACATCCAATCAGGTGAGAAGCTCAGCTTCCAATACTTCGCATGACATTTCAGCTGTGCTTGAAAAAAAAAGATTTTTTTTTTCCAATGAAGTTTAATTGTGACAGCATAGCTCCAGGTATATTAAATAAGTGACTATTGAATAAAAATAATGAATAAATAAATAATGAATAATAATTGTTGTTGTTGTTGTTGAGTCATTAATAATAAACAAATACATTAATGATAAAAATTCACCCATTAATAATAATTAATTATTAATATTTTATTATTATTATTATTCAGAAATTATCAATAATGCTTTGACAAGTAATTATTATTATAAAGCCATTAATAATAATTGTTGTTGTTGTTGTTGTTCAATAATCAATATCAATAAAAATACATTAACAAATAATAATAATAACAATAATAACTATTATTGATCAGTAAATAACAATGAACAAGAACAACGTTATTATCTGATTATTATTATTCATTCATTAGTAATAATAAACAGATAATACATTATCTAATAATAATTATTATTATTATTACTACTACTACTATTGTTCNNNNTGTTCAGTCAATAAAATAAAACTAATCAAAAATATTAATATTAAATAATAACAGAAATGATTAATATTATTTTTCAATGATTTTTAAAAATACATTCACTAAATAATATCAATAAACAAGAACAACAATGTTATTATTGATATTGTTTTTATGATTTTTATTATTATTTGTCCATTAATAATAATAGTAATAATCAACAATAAGAAGAATAATCATTATTATTTGATATTTAATATCAATAAGAATAATAAAGTGAAGTGAGTGAAGTGACATGTGTCCAAGTATGGTGACCCATACTGGGAATTTGTGCTCTGCATTTAACCCATCCAAGTGCACACACACACAGCAGTGAACACACACACCGTGAACACACACCCAGAGCAGTGGGCAGCCATTGCTGCGGCGCCCGGGGAGCAGTTGGGGGTATGGTGCCTTGCTCAAGGGTCTCACCTCAGTCGTGGTATTGAGGGTGGGGAGAGCGCTGGACATTCACTCCCCTCACCGACAATCCCTGCCGGACCTGAGACTCGAACCCATGACCTTTGGGTTTCAAGTCCGACTCTCTATCCATTAGGCCACGACTGCCCCTATTATTAAAGGTCACTTTTTCACCTTTAATAATAATAATACATTAACAAAGAATAATAATTATTATAATTACTTAATAATAATAATAATAATAATATTATTCAATAATTAA